>JAVTVY010008400.1:0-49517 GCA_036873755.1 Hanleya hanleyi
AAATTGAGAAGGCAGATTACTCCTGATTTGCTTATTATGGGATCTTGGAGAATACGGGCAAACAACTCACATAAATTTTTCATAGCATTATCACTGGATGGTACTTCCCTGATTTACCATGTTGGTTTAACCAGATTGTGACAGGAGGTGCATGAAGCAGGACTCGCAGCATATGTTTGTGGTTCGTATTTTCCTCTCCTGCCTATGCCTACAGCATGTGCATGTATACTAAACTATTGGTCAAGGGTGATGGACATGTGATGATCACTGATCTTGAGCACGGTCTGTGGGAGTATACCAATCTGCAAGGCGATGTAGTTTGTTGACCACTGACCCCAAACACTGTTGTAGAATAAGTAGAATGCCCTTATTCATGATATCCATTTTACATATCCTTGTCCATTTATTCATTCATTGTCATTTGACAATGTTTGAAATTAGTTGACCTATCAGATAAATTTTTGTAACCGTTCTGCAAGCTTTGGTCTGACTGGCAACCCTTCCTGACTAGGCGGACCAAGATGATGACCTGTGTGATGATATTGTCAGTGAGGGCAAGAGTAAGATTTTTAACCCTTATCGTTTTTCCTGTAATCTCTTGATCCATCTGTGCCCAAAGGGACGGCCCATTCAAATATTACGTACGCAAAATTATTTAACCCGCTCCCATACACAAAATTTAACCCATCGTACATAGGAAAAAATCCTGAATTGTAGACTCCCATCGCTGTGTACGTAATTGTAATACTTGAATGCCCCCAAAGTGGCATGGGGTACTGGTCATTTCGTACCCAAACCACTTTGTACCCAACCACTTCATACCCAGTCCGTTTCGTATCCTAACCTTTTCGTACCCTAACTTTTTCATACCCAAACCTTTTCGTATCATATGCAATAAAACCTATTCAGATGCAAATGTATTAGTATTAAACATTGTGAACATGCTAACTGAGTATTGTAAATAAATAAAATAAAAAAACTTTTGGGGATGAATTTCAAACTAGAAATACTTATGTATATTAATACTACAGGGGAGTCGAACGGTGAATAGACTTTGGTTCGTCTGCTCAGGGAATGAACACTGTTCACTTTGGTGTTCACGGACATATACACCATAATCGGATGTAAGATTTGTAAGCTGTTCTTGACAATGATCAGATCAATCAGACAAAAAAAATTCAAAAGTGAAACAAAGACCATTTTTTAAGTTAATACAACTTTTTATTAGAATGCCAATTTCGCAAATAAATGTATAAAATCTACACATATATTTTATGAAATGATAGATATTTCACAAACAGACAGATATCACAGTACTAGAGAACATTATCTTTTCTATTACATTTGTTGCCATGTCTATTTTATTTCTAAATGTGTCGGTGTTTCATATGGATAGTTCGGGATCACTGGGCTGATCAGTTCATAACAGGGTTGATTTCAATTTAAAAGCATATCCACAGCAACTTATTACTGGGCTGGTGAATAGACCCCGAGAAAAGTACTCATCAGGCCTGGGCTGATCAGCCCCATCAAAACACAAGGCCTGATGCATGCGAGTAAAACTCTAGAAAGTGTAATGATTAATTGGAATGACTCACTTGACATTAAGCCCACCGAGTCTTTTTATATAGAGAACTATCGCCGAGTATCCTGAATTAGCAGCGGGTAAATCACCCCTATTGTAATGAACGAGTAAGCGATTAACGGGATTAAGGGGAACAATTACAGTACTTCATTAATTGTCTGATCACACAGGCATTTCTTATGAGCTGGTGAGCATTTTTCTTAACGTTCTCAATAGATAAATAATATCTTATCGTTTCAAAATTGAAACAAATATTCTGAATCTTTCCAATAAGAACAGGAGAAGGAGAAAGAAGCATGATTTTCTTTTGCCCTTTCTCGCCTACAGATGGCACTGTGCTGTCGGTATGCGAATTTGAGTCATCGATAAAACCACCGTCAGGGCCTGATCCAGGCCGTTTTTGAACCCATTGTAACGGATTTGGGTGCCCAAATGATTTTTTTTTTTTTATTTATTGATTTTTTAGCAAATTCCCCCTCTGAAGTCTGAACAGGCTGAAACCTATACTAATGTAAGTACTGTTGCAAAATATTAAGTTATCAGGCTGTATTTAGACCATTTAATACTCCTACAGCTTCCATGGGCTTCGAAACTCTCACATCACGGCCTATTTCACTATGAATTATCACACTCTGCGCCATGTAAGGGTGTCCAAACTAAAAGTCTAGATCAGGCCCTGACCGTCCACCGACTCGAGCGATGAATATTTATTTATTTTATAATATAGCGCCTGTAAACATGGTAAAGATCTTAAATGAACTAAGAAATGTACCGTGAAATTTAAATAAAACAATGAGTTTATGGGCCGTGAAATCCGGGAAATCAGAAGCAGCCCTTGAACTACAATTTCAATCAATCAACTGACTGATGCAGTAGTCTGAATCATCTAGGTATCCAGTCAATTCACCCACAAACCGATTCACCCACAACCGATTCACCCACAACTTCAGGTCGATTCACCCACACAAAAAAAAGTCAACTCACCCACAGCCAGGTCAATTCACCCACAGTCTCAATGTTGGTTTATTCAACATATTTAATGGATATGAAGTACATCCAGGATACCTGGTTGGAGAACTCGGTCTGGCTGTATGAAGCCATCCTTGCGAGCCAGTGTATACATTTGTAGATCTATCTGTTAAATCAACCCAATCAGTGAACGCGCTAAGCTAGCTGATAAGGCCAATTCGCTGCGAGCTGAGTGTGACAGGTGTGAATTTCATCGTGGGCCCAACTGCTTAGTATTTAACTTGAAATGTGAAGATATGTTTTATATCCTTGAACATCTGCTCTTCCGTGAGGCAGAGTTTCTAAACTTGCAGATGAGACTGATATCAACGGGAAAACTTTAAAGAAAAGAAACTCTACTGTCAGATCCAAGGAAAGATTTTTGGATTATGGGGAGAGTATCATGATGGAAGTAAGCCTGCATCCCAGCTTCTGCGAGCCATCGGAAACCTGTATGGACCAACAGCATGAACTGCTCTTCCTTAATTTTTGTTTTCATAATTTTGTTCTAAATGCTGGAATTTCCATCAAAGTGTGCTTTGATACCATTGTATTTGCTATTCTGTTACATTGCTCAATTGCATGTATGGAGCTAATGCATTTATATGTATGAAACATTACTATTTTAAGAAACATAAATTATACAACATAGGTATTATATTTCATGGTCTGTACTAAATGATATATATTGTGCAATCTATATATTGTGTATATTTTATTCAAAAACATGTAATATTCAAACTTGATCATTCTGAAGAATAAAATGTAGTTAATAGACTAAGCATTGTTTTGCCTCTTATTTGTAATCTACCCATAGATTATTTATACAATGAGTGATTGTTTACTACACTGTGACACCTGTGGATTAATTCTCAGTTACTTCAAATGTTGCTTTGAAATCAACCTTGGCTAAAATTCTATTGTTTATTAATTTTCCATAACACTTTTCCAGACTATCGCCCTCCAAAAAGCAGTCAAATAATTGTCCAATATATGCAATATACCCATGTCCTGAAATTTAGTCATTATGTATGATGACTATAGCAACACTGAGACTGTGGGTGAATTGACCTGGTTGTGGGTGAGTTGACTTTTTTTGTGGGTGAATCGACCTGAAGTTGTGGGTGAATTGGTTGTGGGTGAATCAGTTTGTGGGTGAATTGACTGTGAATCAGTTATTATGTGTACTATATTATCTAATATTTCTTAATTATTCTTCTACAAGGTACGCATAATTTCAGGAAGACATTCAGCTGTCTGTTAGTATAAATGTAGACAATGCTATGAGATTACTGATTTATGATATGGTACGAAAACTTTAGGGTACGAAAAGGACTGGGTACGAAACGGTTACGGTCAAATCGGTTTGGGTACGAAATGACATGTATCCTGTGGCATGTACCGTTCACTTGTGCACTGCAATGTTTCAATGAAACGTCCATCTTCATCAACAACAACAACAATCTCAGTGAGGTAAGTGGAAGAGATCGACCATATAACAGCTGTATAACATGTGTAAACGAAAACAATCTTGTTGGAGCCTCTGCAGATCTGATCATTCCTCCAGATGTTGAAAACTGAACCCTCTTTCATAATTACACCCCACTAATGAGCTGTGTTTTTTGTAAAGAGCTGTGAAATATGCAAATTTCGTTCTGTTGCGATGACACTTACATCTTCACCCCTTTACAAAGATGCTTCTAATTTGAAAACTTGAAATCGTATCGACTCTTGGGCGACAAGCGCGCACCGACTTTGATAGCTTCTTGTTGCTCCGTTCGTCGTGAGGTATGCGAAAAGTGCATGGCGGGATCGAAGGAAAGAGTTTTCTCCCTTGTCGGGATTACGAAATTCAGAACAAGAAAGACAAAACTGCTCTACCCGGACAGAAAATCCGTAGAATTTAACTTTAATAAACCTTTCTCTCTGTCCTGTAAGATTGTAAAGATCTGACAAGAAAGATCGTTGCTACAATTCGCCTAAAATACTCTAGGTGACTCTCAGTTGGGAACTCTTTTGTCAAAAAGTTACGATGTGTCTGCTCTAGTATGATGGGGCGCCCCCTATCGGTTTTAGAAATAATGTTTTGCTCGTTCGTGTTTTTTGGCATGTAATTTCTCAAGAAGATGTAAACTGTTTGTTATCGTAGCGGTTTATTTGCATTACCGTTGATCGTTCAGAAAGATTCTTACTTACCTTACCAAGACGGTAAGTTGGAATGAATGAGCTGTCGAGTGAGAATTCATAATGTCGCTTTTGTCAATTGCACCACAAATAAATTTATTATGTCGGGCAGGGGCAGCTTGTTGTTTTCCCAAATTATATCAATGCTAAAATAAATCCTATTTATCAAGAAAGTTAGCCTAAGGTACTCAAAAACATAAAACATTTTTCGTTTTTTGGTGATAGTTTTTATTGTTTGAGTTCTTTCTTTTTTCTTTATTCTGTTCGTTTCAACGTCGAGCTATTTTTTACCAGTGTGACTATAGGCCTACCCTTCCCACGTAATAGGGCAGAAGAGAAAACCAACCAACGAAAACATAAAATTGGTGACGAATGTCTAGAAATATAAAGAAAACACAACCGATATGTCTGGGTGGGTTTCGTCTGGGTACGTACTGTAACGTAGGCTATTGGATAGATAGAATGGGGATCGCCAGCCACGCTAGGCGGCGCTAGTGCTCCAGCAGGTAAAGAAGACGTGGCGTCATAAAACGAACAATTACAACGTCGTTACATTATGACGTTGCCTTTGTGATGTCAAGAAAAACGGCATGCGCATGCGTCATTTACCCCTTGGTACACGTAGCCACTTGGCGTCAGTTCGAGCTGGCGAACCCCATTCTTGTTCACTCCTTGAGTCCATGGCATGTGCACAGTCACACCATGTCAATGGTAAGAATATAAGGGCCTCAGCTTCTCAGAAAGATAAGTTTAACGTAGCATGTCAGGTACCTAGCGCTATGAGTCCGGATAAACGTGCTGAGGTGAAGTGACCAACAAATGAAAATATGCCACGAAATTCCACTCTCACACACCCCGACACAAACTTATTTCGATATACGGACATCTCGGATCAAAATCAATTTTAGTAGCATGAGACACTCACCTGTTGACATGTGTTTTGCAAGCGGCATGTACATTTCGTTGTTTTCTTCACTTGATTAGAGGTCATTTCCGGGATGAGGTCAGTGAAATCAACAACATAGAGGGCCATCTGAATTCTGAAGTGTGTTGGACTGACGTCATCCGGGAAATAACTGCCTGCAAAACACATGTTCATTTGTTACCAGTCGAAGTGTTCGAAACTTGATTGGAGGACAGGTGAGTGTCAATTGCTGTTGATTCTAATCTGAAACAATTTGTCCGTATATCGAAATAAGCTTGTGTCTGGGTGTGTGAGAATGGAATTTTGTGGCATATTTTCATTTGTTGGTCGCTTATCAGATCTCGTAGCATCAGGCACCCGACATGCTCTGTTTAACTTTTAGCTAGTCATAAAAGGCGACTAACTGTGATGACTAGCAGCAGCACCCGTGGGGTTCCCGGGTGTAAAAAGGAATAGGACCCTACCCGTGGGGCATAGTGATAGCCAGGAATTTGAATCACGGTGCCAAAAATTAAATGTTTTTGAGATTTTCATGACAACTGAGTGTCTACTACTTCTTGTATCTTCCATGTTAATCTGCTAAATTAATGGTGCCAAAATTCAAAACAGGGTGCCGAGGTGTTCCTGTGTGTGAAAATGAATAAGACCCAAATATCTTGATATAGCTAAAGATTTATTTTTTATCATTTAGAAAGTGATCGTATAACAATATTTTCGTTATTTTGGGATAACACTATCTTAGGATCGCTGGTTCGAATCCTGCGTGGGACTCGACTAAATTTTCAGCGCTAGAATTTGTGCTATTCTAAGATAGTGTTATCCCAAAATAACGAAAATACTGTTAGCTAAAGATTGTTGAAACTGATGCTAAATCATAATCACTCACTCTTGTCCATTAAGTCTACGATGAACGAATTTTATCCCTCTGCCAATTATTTTGGTGGCGAAGGATATTGTCAGCATCGTCTGTCCGTCCGTCCTTAGGTAGGCCTACTCACAAGGCCAAAAGTTTAAATGCAGAAAAAGGAAGAGAAAACTTCACTGGTTTGAAGTTTTGTATAACAGATAATCACTTGAATTCTCCAGAAAAGGTAAACAACAGATGATAACTCTGCCTATATCTGTCCAATTTTGATTCTGTTTACTTTTTATTGAACCTGAAGAGTTACTCATTTCATAAATTTATCATCTGATAAACATTTTGTTTTCAATCATGGCAAAAATTTTACTAGAAAAGATGGTGTCGATTCATCAGGAATTTTTCACGATATACCGAAACTAGGTTTTGATAAAATTTCTTGCGAACGCATCCATAAAATGTAAATTTATTTTTCATCTCGTGTAGTACAAGACCATGAAAATATGATTATCATTTCTGTATCTTCAGCTAGTTTCTTTCAATGTTTACCGGAAAATGTGTAGCAAGATTCACCAGAAATTCTGCTAAAATTCGCTGAGAGAGGGTTGCATACAAAAACCAAATAATACATAGATACTGAATCGGTACTAGTAATAAATTAAATACATACAATATGATATTTTCAGGAATTTCTGAGATAAGATGGCATGTGCATTACCGGAAGATGAAATAAATGTCAAGAACAAAAAACAGCGTCCACCCAAAGACTGGAAAGTTGTCAAGCTATTTATCACATCGTATAATGATGACTTTTACAGTGAAAGAGAAGTTCTACGAAAACAGGTACGTATTCAATTTCCTTGATTAAATTTTTTTTTTTTATAGAAACTTTTAAGCCATAAATACACATGTATATATTCAATGCACTTTGGTGGCATCCGTGAAGTATGTATGCCCTTAATCCTATCTGGCCTGGAGGGAGGGGAATCCTCCCTAATCTACCAAACTTTTCATCACAGCTCTGGAATGAAATGAACAAGAGAGCTGAAAGGTTCTGACTTTCCGATAATCTATTATTGGCATTATTTTGAGATTATTTGCATAATCTTAGCCACAAAGGATCATGGAAAAATTCAAATTGGCAACCACCAGGTGTCCCCAGAAAGTCATGGGGTTTTTTTGCCAGAACTAATTAT
Organism: Hanleya hanleyi; assembly: GCA_036873755.1. Classification (NCBI taxonomy): domain Eukaryota; kingdom Metazoa; phylum Mollusca; class Polyplacophora; order Lepidopleurida; family Hanleyidae; genus Hanleya; species Hanleya hanleyi. Next base: position 7,758 of record JAVTVY010008400.1, read on the forward strand.
TCTCTATCATATTAAATTTAAAAACATGGGAAAATCAGCCCAAAATAGACAAATATGGCGTCTGAAAAGATGTCACTGTGACATCATCACTTTAGCCATCTTGGATTTCTTTACATATTCTCGTATAACTTGACCCAAATATATAGTATGGAAAGTTTCAGCCTTCAAAAGTTATGAATTATAACCTTAAACGTGATTACATGTATATCAAAACCTTAACTGATATTTTGACCAATAGTGAAATAGTCACAGAGTGTAATGATGTCTGTCGATTCATTTAATACAGTCTATGACTATGTTTAACAACCTTCATGCCTTCAAGCGCATGTGATACATTCATAAAGCTTAAATAAACATGATATTTAACCTAGATACATGTATTACATTTCAGCTTATATCCTTGTATCCCCCATCTTCCCTTCATAAATGCATTTTCCTGGAAAGCCAAGACATTAAGCTTGATTAAGGATAAATCAATAAGGCCACACAAGTTTAACCTATTTCTTCTAATTATTCAGACAGAAAAACTTAACATCAGGCATCTGTGGAGAGAAATTCTGCTAACATTCTACAAATTTCACCAGCTAACTTTTCAGTTCTTGAGATAAAGAACATCCATGCCACATTATTTAGCCTCAGTTGACATAAAGACATATAGCTTTTTTTCTGCTTTTAAGTCTAAAAATGCTGTTCGAGAAATTAGAAGAAATAGGGTAGTTTGTTTTTGAAGAGCACACTTGTTTTTGTTTATGGTGCAAATTGGCCCTTATAACCTTGTAAATTTATACAATGTACTCTGATCTGCAAATGACATGTTGATGTAACATTTATTGCCCGATCCATTTTCTGAAGGTAATCCTGGCCATGTTTGCATTAGGAGATCATAGTTTCTTTCCTCTGGTCAACTTTTTCTGACATTTCCTTCCACAAACATTTTGTGGTCAATGCGCACAACTTATAACTTCTGAGAGTTATTGCTATATGTAGTTGATAACTTGGCTAGGTTATAATTTTTTATAACTTCTGTAAGTTGGTCCCCTGACTGTTGGTCAGAAGGAGGTGATGTTTACTTGGCATCGTGTCATATATAAATAACCCTATTGGGCTGAGGGTTAACTTTTCTTTCAATCTATCCAACATTAGGCATACTAACTTTGAATAACCCAGCTGTAATTTGGGATACCTTGTGTATTAAAAACCCATAATCCGGGTGCATGGTAATGTATTAAAGATGAAATGCAAAGGTTTTCATATTTTTCTTTTTATATTCTCCATGGGCCATTTAATGATTGAAATGTCAGCCTAACTACTGTACTTCATTTGATTTTATATGAAGTATTTTGTCTCTTGGTAGCTTTTGAAAAGTGCTTCGAAGTTGGTATCTCAAGCCCGGCCGATTTCAGAAATGAAATCCGCATCACTTATCTGCCCTTGTTTGACGCTAGTTTGTGACGTCACATCAGACCATCTGGCCGGTCGTCAATACTTGTAACGTTCAGTCTCCGGTCGGCTGGTCTGACGTGACGTCACAATCATGGAAAGACAAGCGATGATGTTTTGTAAATCTGAATTCAGCTGGGCTAGGGGTACCAACTTTTAAAAGATTCTAGCAGACTAGATAATTCAAATTAATCCAAGTCAAGTAGATATTCTGGTATTTCTCTCATTAGTCAACCCATATCAAATGTAAAACGAAGAATTTAAAAACCTCTGCATTTCACCTTTAAGTACTCTTTATTGGTGGACACAGTATCCCAAATTGCCCCTCGATTTAGTCAAGTAGTACACCAAATGTTGGATAGATTGAAAGAAAAGTACACATACACCTTATGCTCGATAGGGTTATTAAGCACAAATTCACTTCCTCAAGCTCTTGGACTTTGCTGTCATTTTCCCCGCCGTCTCTTGTCTGCGATTTCCAGTGCTACTCGTGTTTTGCTGTTTTTTGTCAGAAGTGGCCATACCATCCCAACAAGGATGGTTGGGCGGACACAGGTTCCTGTTGTTTCAATGCATTTTGCTGAGAAGCAACAGGAACTTGATAATGTGATGTCTAGCACTGTAATAATATCACTTGTCTTTATTGCACCATGTAAGCATCTTGTCTGTGTCTTGTGGGAGCTGTCCTCAGTGTATAGGGTGGATGGAGGGTGTCTGGTTCCATGCTACTTCAAAGATTGGAACACAACTTGGCTGGGTGATGCTTAGTTGGTTCGTCGCAATATAGCTGAAATATTGTTGAAAGTGGCGTTAAATTCTATTCACTCACCCAACAAGGATATTCGTGTTTCCCATACCACATATCATAAAATCTGACACCAGTCATAACCACGTCTCATTTTACTGTACATAATTCAATTAAGTCTGCAATCCTGTCTCACTCAAACAGACCAGGACACATCAGCCTTACATTATCAGGTGTACATGAGAGGGAGTAATGTTTGAGATTAATGGTTTCTTTTATATGTTTTCCATCCACAGGTGTTACCTGATCTCAAAGCATGGTGTGAGACTAAAGAAGTAAGACTACAAGAGTGTAATATTAAATGGGTATGTCCAACACTTTTGCTATTGTTATATACTGCACATATATTGCATTTAGTTTCCTGTCAAAAGATAGTATTTTATTTCTGGGCAGAATGTTCATCATTCTGCACCCTGCATGTCAGTACTAATTTCGAGTCTGGTCTATATCTGAGAAAGTTTTCTTTCTACAGGCCCAATTTATACCCTAGGGGGAGATAATGTGTCCTGTAACGAAATGGTGGTTGAGGTCGAAGGCCACTGGCCTAAAAATGTTTATGTCCCATCTATAATATTTGTGAAAGTTTTCTATTCACAGTTGCAGTTTTATGTGAGTGGATACACTGAGTGGAGACGATGTGTCACGTAACAAAATTGAGCTTTCTGAATTTGGTTCCAAGTCTGATCAAACTGATCAGTATGATGCCATCTCTCCCCCCCCCCCCCTTCCCTCTCTAAATAGAACTCTATTCTTACATCTGTTTTGTGCCATGTCAATCTGTGAGATGGATTCTTAGGTTTATGAATGAAAGAATGAGGTGAAGGCAGCCAACCGTGACAAAATTTACTGGGGTTAAAAATAACAATGCCTTCTGAAGCAAAATTATTTTGGCCATAAAAATCCTCTCAAATGACAAAATACTCTGAAACATGGGGATATTAAAGATATTATAAATCTCCAAAACATCTGGGGAAATCAGAGCATGGGAAGGTCTGGTTTCATAGTTATGATGATTTTTCTATATTTTCCCATGTTTATAACTGTATGGGAGTCTTGCTCAGGTTAGCGCTCGTCTGTGAACGTGCCTCTGACTGTGACATTTATTTCTTGATCACCCCATTATTTCTGGGTGGGTATATGTTAATGAGATACTTTAGAGAATCTACTGTACTTTCATTCAGTGATTACAATTAGATTAGCCTTTGCAACATAATTTCCAAATCACTTTTCCCCAGCATTTTATTCTTGTGATCAAAATTTTCACAATGAACCGATATCATGTTTATTAGAAACTCTTATGATTGGCTGGATTTTCTTCCAATTTTCTCCACTGGCCAATGAAAATCCTGTATTTCTTTTTGAAAATTTGAATTGACCAATCAGTTTCTTGAAAATTGAAAGATATCCCATGATGCAGCTGTTGTTTCTGAAGTTGCAATACGTACATATAGATGTCACAGAGCAGTGGAGATGATGGACTCATTAGGCTTGTTTGACTGACAGGTAATCCTGTTTCAAAGTGAAGACCAAACAAAAAGTGAGGCTGGTCGATTCTCAACATGGCGACTCTAAGAAGCCCATTGCAACCATCCTGCATGACCTTGCCCAGGGCTGGAAATAAGGGTTGAGGTGGTAGCCTGAACTTACTTTTATTCCTGGTTGCAAAGCAAAACATTTTTAGAACCACTTTTCATGTATTAAGTTTGTCTATTGTAGGGAGGTCGTCATCCAGACAAGAGAGACATAGCTGAACTTGAGAAAATCCAGACGACGATAGAAAACTGCTATTACAACAATGTCATGCCACTGTTTATCAACCTGGCCAGGTAAGTTTCTTTTTGTCGTGCCATTTTTGGAAGTGAGGATTCAACCCTAACATCACAGCTCAAGTCTTAACTCTTTCCCCCATGTAAACAAATTTCATTTAACTAGCCATTCGATTGGTTAACCTACATGTATTAATTATCTAGAGAATTTCCACTAGGTGGCTGCTCTTATGACTTTGCCGGATCCACCGCTGTCGCTAATTTAACCATTAATAATATCTTTGAGCGTGTCAAAGATTTTTGGGTCAAACTTTGTGTGCTATCTCCCTAGATCTAGAGAACTTATCTGGTTGTGTTTTCGCACTCGTTTTTTGCCTCTAGGTACTGTAGATGCTTTATTATTCGCAGGAATTATCTTCCGTGGTTTTCGCTCTAAAAGTTTCTTTCGCAGATAAGCCACTGCCAAGCAAAGGAGATTTCTGATTGCTAACTTCTACTGCTTAATCAGTTAATATTGCAACTCTGCTGATGGACTATCATGCTGAGAAAATGTGGTTCAATCACTGGTCCGAGTTGCACCGAGTGAAACGATTTAAACAGCTGGAATCATTGTAATTTGGGCTATATTAGACAGCAAAATAAGTAAATTGTTCAACTGATAAATTGACAAATCAGATGCAACACTGTTGGAAGCATTGGCTTGAAGGAATCCATTTCCGGATGGTGACGGACCATAGCCATGTGCCCTTGTTAGACAATGGGATGTTTGTACATTATGCACAGACACAAGTTGTTTAATGTTTCATCAGTTCTGCAAATAAACAGCTAATAGATCACTTTACTTTAATTATCCATTGCAAAGTTTCAAGAAAGAAAAGGAAATATTATTTGCTAAGTGAAACCCCATGCTGGAGTAAAAATAACAACAACAACAACAAGGGACACTCGTGGAGGAAGACATACGTGTTCCAGAATGATTCTTCTCAATTTAGTACACGTACAGCATAAGATGGAAGATATATATTCACGGGAAATATCTTTCGTACAAAACGTTTTTCTCCGAAGGCTAATCTCCCACAAATAATAAGGCATCTACACCAACCCTGTGCCTAGCTTTCTATCAAAGTGGTATAACTTTTTTAACCCCACACAGTGAATCTCTGGGCTGGATTCCCATGTGGGGAGAATACACCGATGAGCTGGTTGAGGATTTTCTGGAAGCCTATGGTCTATTGGTGGAGGATCTAGAGGTCATGTATGGAGCTTACCGGGAAGACAATCATAATTGTGAGTCTGTCTGGGATTACAGTCTTGTCTCAATATAAAGTGCCTCGATATAACGTTGATTTTGATATAAGGCGGGTGCTATGTTGTCCCCCGAATTAATAAATGCATATCATTTCAACCCTTTTATAAGACGGAGAATCTATAAGGTGGTTTAAGTTTTGCCCCCCAATAACAGCGGTATAGAGAGGTTGTACTGTATTATGCACGTATATTTGTAGAGCCATCTCGCAAGAATAAAATTTCAACATGGAGAAAATGAGGTTAGGCTACCAGCCATTTGTTTACAATTTGTCTGATTTTGTGATATTATTATTGTTAAAGCATTGGCTGAAACCTAACCTTGGCACGAAGTGATGTGGGTGATAAGTTTGTGTTGAGTTTACGGCTCCGAGTACTCCTATCTGGGGACGTTCATATTAATGTTTATCAAAACTGTAGCTATTTGGGTTCTCTGCATAGTCTGGGGAGGTACAGAGTGACATTGACATGTGCTTGTTATTTCAGCTCTATTTGTGATCCGCAACGACACATTTTTGGAGTCCATTCCGGAAGAACATGAAGAAGGGAGGAACCACTTTGTACACCGCTCTAGAGCTTCAGAAAACCTGCTCGAGTCTGGCTATAAAATCTCCAGGAAATTCCCTGTAAGACTTCTGCTGTCTCTTTGTACTGTGATTGCATGTGTAAATGAACTTGTGTAGTGAAATAGTGAAGTCTCCGAACTGTCACGATAAGGGAAATTGCCATTCCCTGCTAGTCAGTGTTTGAGTCCAGGGGAAACCACCAGTACACCAGCTGTGTTTCAGCATAATCTCTGCCCTTTGTTGACCTAATCATGATGCTGTTGTCCTTGCTTAATGTCACAAAATAAAGTGACTCAAATGCCCACTAATGAACAGGGACAAATACTCTAACCATGACAGCTCATAGGACTTCGTTATTGATCCATGAATGATGTAATGTTCTGTCTGTAAGTGTTAAATCCAACCACACTTGAACTCAAGCCCAATATCTCGTCCTGGTATACTTTCATGAAAAGGAAAAACTTGAGTCAATTGCCTCTAGTGAGGTTCCATGAAATTGGCCATAGCCCCTGAGAATGTACTAAAAATCTGTGACAAAAACACAAAATATATTGTCCACCATTTATTTACACCACACACTAAAAAGGTCCTTCACAACACAAAGATTTCAATACAAGGGATTTAGTAGAATCCATGGGGAGATAATAGTAGGAGTTATCTCTCTTAGTATATGGAATGAGCTATATTAACAGCCCCAACTTTGGATCATAATCACAGAAACCGAGTTACTTTGAATAAATAAATTGGCCTTCATATTTCTCATGAATTGTTCATTCTGTTCTTTCAGTCTAACAGGTTCTTACAGTACTCCTGTAGATACAAAGGTCTGGATTCTAGAAGAAAGAAACCCAAACTGGAGTTAGATGACTGTTTTAGAAAGAGGGTAGGTCTCAGCGTATCTGTCCAGGACAGGGTTAATTCAGAATTCAGTTTCGGTATATTATACATTATTAACTTAATGTATTGATTTGGACTAATTCTGGCATGTCTGGTGCAGTAAGTATTTTCAGTCTTAGAAGTTGCGGAAGTTTTAAACAGATTAGAGAGAACTACTTCTCTAAAATAGAGGTTAAAAGTCCAGAATATATCGGAATAAGAGACATGCGCCACAGGTGAACATGGACATGCATAATAGACATGCTTTGTTATCTATCAAAAATTAGACTTTGCACACCTCCATCCTTCAACAACCTTCTTTGCCTCCATAGAGAAGTAGTTCTCTCTAACATGTTAAATTGTTCATGGATAGCCATTTCAGTTTATCTATCTAATACAGATTGTGGACATTTTCCGAACCAAAAACACCTCACCACACAGAAATATGTCAAGTGCACCACCCCTCCCCTTCTTTCCCAATAAAACCTTCTTTTCCAGAGTCTGATTGGTATCTAAATTTCCTTCCCGGCTCTGGTCATTAAATTTTTCACCTCCTGTTATTTCTTTGTACAGGTCTTAGAGTTTTGTAAGGAGAGGATAGCCATAGACTATTGCGGGGAGCCACCTCAGGTGCCCAATAGCCCATACACCATTACAAAACTGGCCCACAATGCATTTCTCAAAAAGAAGAGCGCCATGGTTATAGGACGAGAAGATATTGTACAAAAGGTAAGAGAATATTGTGAACACAGTTTTCACAAGTGCCAGTCGCGGAAACTGGGCACTTGCTGATTCAAAGAGTCATCGTTGATTTCACCGACTTTCACGAATCACCACTTTCACTCAGTTGCAATAAATTGATCACCCCTCTTTTTTACCACCTCAAGTATCACTTCCGGTGATCATTTTATTAAGGGGATTACCATAAATTCACATATGTTATACTGTAAGAGTACTGGTATCATGGCTCTACTGCTATCAGGGTTCATATGCCTCCTTGCAAGTATTTAAAGCTCCTGAAATTTAATTGCTAACCTGGAAAGTCCTGAAATTTAAAAAAAATTAATAAATTTGAACTCCTGAAAGAACTACACCCTTCGTCTTCTGGGAGAACCAGCAATCTGATGCCACACAATATTTTGCCAAAATTTGTTTACTAAAATTCATTAATTTGCTCATCTTTCTTGCTAGTTAGTGTACTAAAGACTCCTGGAAAATTAAAATTATTGGCCTGGAAAACTCCTGGAATTGTTTCCCCTGCTGTAAGTGTATGAACCCTGGTTATAAACTAAGTGTTAGAAACTGAACATGTATTTTGATCCTTAAGGTCAGAATTTATAATTATTGAAATCATGAATAATGAATATGTCCTTTTACAAGGCTGTATTTCTGTACCAAAGATGACAGATATTTTGTTTTTCTTTGTTGCTCTGTCAGATTGAAATGTATATAACTCATGAAGAGAAGGATGCTCCACTATTGTTACTGGGGGGACCAGGTAGTGGCAAGTCATCGATTCTCTGTAAGGCAGCTGACTTGATCTCAACAAAAGCAGCCAATAAACAGTTGGCTGGGTGAGTACATTCCAAATGCAGTGTTGCCCTTTGCCTGCTTAATAGCAGTCACACAGGATGGAAAACATAAAACTGAGCCATATGGCAAATTAAGACAAAAATTTAATTGCCACAATTGGTGAGTGAATATTTTTTGGTTTTGCCATGGCATACAGCGTGTATTGTGCAAACGAGTTGTCTCCATTGTCATAGTGCTAAGCTGTTGCCAATCACATGAACTTTGCCCAGAAAATTGATTTGATGGTTGTAACTTTTCACTGTGAACTGCTTGTTCATCCTCCAAATCATCTTTGAATACTGTCTATAAACAGGCAGGGTCTTCAAACCTGCTGCGAACGAAAAGTAAACTTCGATCTGCGATAACAGCTGCAGAAAGACTCATTTGGGATGGAACTGACAAAGTTTTGGCGGCTAAATTTGATGTGATTGTATGTATTAATGATGGTGGAAAACGCTAGCAGAAGTTCTTTTTCATTGCTACACATGTCCGAGCTTCTGAGATGAAAGGAATATCAATTTCCTTTGCAAATTCATTTGACGATCACTCATGAATGAAACTCATTAGCTGCTATTATATTATGTTGTCGATTAAACATGTTGATGGTAAAAAGGAACTAATGCCCCGATTCAGCCTGTCGGGCAATGTTCGTATCCCGAATATATCAGACTATGAGACAGGCCAGCTATGTGATTGGTTGATATTCAGATAATTTGCTGGAAGGTGAAAATCTGTGAATGAGTGCAAAATATTTTCTGTAAGTTTCACGCAACTTTTTAATTAACATGCAATGGCAATATTAACGGCTAGTGGAATCCAACGTTTTTCTGTAAAACTTTAGAAATCTGTGTAGAACTGATGGATCTCCAAAGAACTGGATTGCGAAAGGCAAAGCCTGCTGTTATTAACTATTATATGGCTGAATGTTTTACATTTTTCTGCAGATGTGGTGATGGTAAGTGGCATGTATTTTACCATTTTGTGGGAGCTGTTCCTGGATCCACCACTCTAGAGCCCATGTTGAAGAGACTACTTACAGAAATGGAAATCGCAACTGTGAGTGTATAGTCTGATATTAACTCGATATTCTACAGACTCAGATTGGAGAATGTATTCCTGTATCGGATTTCATTGCTTCTGGTTGGACAGAGAATACAAGCGAATATAATGTGAAGCTTTCATGCACACAGTATGGCTTTGATCAAAATATCGTCAAAATATAAGAAAAGATAATAACTTGAATATTGTGTAAATTTGCCAAAAAAATTATTTTGTTGTTAGGCATGTTAGGGGCATGTTAGGGGCATGTTAGGGACATGTTAGGGGCATTTAGTTAATATAGTTCCAGGGACAGTAGTTGCCGAACTAGAGGCCATCAAGTTTCGTGTTTTTCAAAATGTCCTGTTATCCCACCAAATCTGATCTCTGCCAAACTCACTCTCTTCTGCATTTTAGTTTCATATATTTGCTCTGACTTCAATTTATTGTCTAGATAGCTGGAATGTATTAAAATTTGAGACAGTGTCATGTGTTGAATAAATGTAGTTTTGACATTAAAATCACATGAAACTAGTGAATGAAAATATGACCGTCAAAGCCACAAGGCTTGAATATTCATGCCTGGTGACATATTGGTATATATTCTGTGAAGATATTTAGATTGTTTATTTTACAGAACTTTTGGCTTTTCCCCTGCCTTATATAAGGATGTTAACAAGACCAAAGTCTGTTTGAATTATAATTCCTCCTTCATTGACAGGAGTCGAGTATGCCGAAGAACCTGGAGGCTGCTGCCCAGATGGTGTGTAGTATGCTGTCTAACCCCAACACTAAACCTCTCACTATCTTCGTGGATGCATTGAATCAGGTGGGTCTGTGAGAGTGATCACTCTCTTCAATGTTACTCTCCTCAATGTCACTCTCCGTTGCATTTCCAGTTTCCAGGAGATGGATGGAGAGCAAGAGTAATCACTCTCCTTAAAACTGAAGAGACTATGTTCCACCAATGCTCAGTACCTGTGCTCTTTAGACAAACTGGGAATTTAGGAAACAGTAGGTTGCCTGAGATCATAAAAAAAAGATGAGAATGACAGAAGTTGAGCATGCACATTCAGGTTCGCCTTTCAGAGGTATAAAACACAGTGAAACCTGTGAATACTGACACCTGGGTTAAACCGACCAACCTCTAAATAAAGCTAATATAGAATATGTAAAATGTGTACTGACAGCTACTATAGAATACGTACAGACTGTGTACTGACAGCTAATATAGAATATGTACAATGTATACTGACAGCTAATGTAGAATATGTACAATGTGTACTGACAGCTAATGTAGAATATGTACAATGTGTACTGATAGCTAATATAGACTATGTATAATGTGTACTGACAGTGATTACAGAATATGTACAATGTGTACTGACAGCTAATATAGAATTTGTACAATGTGTACTGACAGCTAATGTAGAATATGTACAATGTGTACTGACAGCTAATATAGACTATGTACAATGTGTACTGACAGTGATTACAGAATATATACAAGGTGTACTGACAGCTAATGTAGAATATGTACTGACAGCTAATATAGAATTTGTACAATGTGTACTGACAGCTAATGTAGAATATGTACAATGTGTACTGACAGCTAATATAGACTATGTACAATGTGTACTGACAGTGATTACAGAATATATACAAGGTGTACTGACAGCTAATGTAGAATATGTACAATGTGTACTGACAGCTAATATAGAATTTGTACAATGTGTACTGACAGCTAATGTAGAATATGTACAATGTGTACTGACAGTTAATATAGAATTTGTACAATGTGTACTGACAGCTAATGTAGAATATGTACAATGTGTACTGACAGCTAATGTAGAATATGTACAATGTGTACTGACAGCTAATGTAGAATATGTACAATGTGTACTGACAGCTAATATAGAATATGTGCAATGTGTAATGACAGCTAATATAGAATATGTACAATGTGTACTGACAGCTAATATAGAATATGTGCAATGTGTAGAATATGTACAATGTGTACTGACAGCTAATGTAGAATATGTACAATGTGTACTGACAGGTAATATAGAATATGTACAATGTGTACCGACAGCTAATATAGAATATGTACAATGTGTAATGACAGCTAATGTAGAATATGTACAATGTGTACCGACAGCTAACATAGAATATGTACAATGTGTACCGACAGCTAATATAGAATATGTACAGAGTGTACTAGCAGCTAATATAGAATATGTACGTGTACTGACAGTGATTACAACATATATACAATGTGTACCAACAGATAATATAGAATATGTACAATGTGTACCGACAGCTAATATAGAACATGTACTGACAGCTAATGTAGAATATGTACAGTGTGTACCGACATCTAATATAGAATACATGTATGTACAATGTGTACTGATAGTGATTATAGCATATATACAATGTGTACCAGCAGCTAATATAGAATATGTACAATGTGTATAATTTCAGTTTGCAGAGGATCAGGCAGCTTTGGTAATGAGCTGGTTACCTCGTAAACTCTCCCCACAAGTCCGATGTGTGTTCTCTCTCATCAACGACACACCTCAACACAACACACTCGTGGGGCGGGAGACCAAACCCATTGAACTTCAACTCACACCTCTAGACATGGAGTCCAGGAAGGTAAAACCATGAATGGATTCGCCAATTAAACAGTTTTAGTGAGAATATTTATGCCAAGTTAAATTTTATCATGCCATTTGAGAGCTTGGTATATTATTTGATTTATTTGATATTGTTGCCGTACTTCATAGTTTCTGTTACCGTATATATTTGTTCATACTAAACTTGAAAAACTAAGCTGGTTCATCCTCCATAATGCAGGTCTGTATACTCCATACCTCCATACCAGGCCCTGCAGGCAGATTAGGGTTGTACAGTTATTACTGGAACTGTCACTTTAAAATAACAGTCACTTAATTGACAGCATATTGGGGTGATGCGCAACCTTCGTGGGATCTTGGTATATTTTGATGAAGGCCGAGTTCATATAGGATCCACATGGGGGCACCTCTCAAGTCAGACTATGATGGATATGAAACATGTGAATTCAAAACAAGCAGAGGGGATGAAATATACAATGCACACTAATCCGCTCAAATATGGGCGTATTCGGAGAGGTCATAAGGTCAAGAATGCGCTCCGGATTGTTTGCGCAAAACAACCAGTTCGTAATGACGGGTAAAATACCCATATCACAACCACGAGATGTGACTTTGCTGAATTCGTGCCATCAGTAAATCCATGCCATAATTAATCCCGGACTACTTGTTATCGTCTGAACGGTATGGAACCATATTGTTTACCAGCAACCATCTTTAAACAAGTCTGCACAGAATGCTATTTCGAAAAATGACTGAACGAAATATCGACAGAACATTGAAAATAGAGACTCGAGTTATGTGACATTTTCAAATATCAAATACGAAATTATCACCTGTGTTCCAACTAGTAGGCCTGTTCCGTTTTGCCTTAAATTAATTGCTCAGATACATCTGGTACATTGTGAATAGAGATGAGGAACCAGTCTGTTGACATCATATTGATTCCTATCTGAACAATCTGGGTCAGTCTTCCATGTAAGTTCTAATGTTAAGGCCTTTGTATTACTGAAAAGCGATATGTGTAGACTTATTGTTCTACCCAGAAACTTATCCTCCTTTACCTTTACTTGGTAGGGGGTTGGGGTGGGGAGGGGGGGGGGGGTCAGATTTCGAGTAATAATGTAGGGCAACTGTGGAGACAACAGTTTATCTAGACCCATGAATTTTCATCTGCACAAAGGCTCATGCAGTAGATTCTACATGAAGTATCAACCAGCTGGAGCAAGTGGTTATTGAGCCCTTGGCGGATGAACAATTACCAGACTTGTTTTATTTCAGGGAATCATAGCAGAGATGTTAGGTAGATACAAACGCTCTTTATCTGGGAGACAAGTCCAACAGCTGCTGTCCAAACAGTCATCAGAAAACCCTCTATGGCTCTCCGTAGCATGTGAAGAAATCCGGTTAGAACTGGATCCAACTGTGATAGATGCAACGATAGATAGTCTAGCTGATGGCCTGTTAAAGTGAGTTATGCCCCCTGAGTAGTAATGTAGCATCTAAGATACCTGTTGAATGTTCCAAGATACATGTTGAATGAAACCCATTTGTAGTAAGTCAGGATGACACAATATACATGTACACTCTATTATACACAGTCTGGTGGCTACTCTATTTCTTCTAATTATTCAGGCAGCAAAACTTAACTTCTGGCTACTGTGGAGAGAAATTTTGCAAACATTTTACAAATTTCACTAGCTGTCTTTTCAGTTCTTGGGATAAATAACATATCTATGCCACAGAATTTAGTCTCAATTGACATGAAGATGGATTTTTTTTCTGCTTCAAAGTCTAAAAATGCTGTTCGAAATATTAGAAGAAATAGGGTAATTTCTGTCTGCATCCTACCATCTGCCGTCATCCTTCAGTCTGTTTGTTCATCATTCTTGTAAACCCGATGTTTCTTGAAGAATTGTAGCCAGGCTTTTCAAATTCATACCACATATGCTGGCAATGGACCAGAAGCCTACTGAAAATGACCGACCTTGACCCATTTCTTCTTGGTCAAATTATACATTCAAAGTATTTCCAATGTTAACCAAATATCTCTTGAAGGACTGTACCCAGCCTTTCTAAATTTAGGTCATAGACTAATGGCCAGAATCCCATTTAATATGACTGATCTCAATCTATTTCTTCAAGGCCAAATTATATTAAAAAAGTAGATTTGATGTTGTTACCTCTGTTTCATTGGATGATTATAGCCAAAATTCCCAAATTCATATGCAGCTAGCGATGTACCAGTAGCCTATCTAAGACGACTGACCTTGATCTGTATTCTCAAGGTCATGTTAAATGAAGATTCAATGCTGTTGGCACATCTCTAGAAAGATTTATTCATCCTTTCCAATCCACACTAAAGATGTGTAGCTCATTGACTAGAATCCTATTGAACATAACTCGCCTTTCAAGGTCAAATTATAGCGAGCGGAGCGCGGCCGCAAAGCGGCCGCTTGCGAAGCAAGCTCTATAGGTATTGCGTAGATGTGCATATATGAAACAAAACATAGCAAAATTTAATGAAAACAAAGCAAATAACAACAACAACCGATATCCCTTCAACGAAAAAACGGTGATTTCCGTTTCCGCCACCCATGGAGAAATTGCATGCCGGGACAAATTACTCGTGATGACTTAAAAGAAGAAAACATAGCCTAGCTGGCATGTCATTTTTCGAAAGGATTTCAATTTATGAATAATTTTACACAGATGAAAGTAACTGCAGACTAAAAGTGATTCGTTATGTGGCTTTCGTCCTTGTCGAAGATGTCCGATGCAAAACGCAGACCACGTGACCAAGAGTTCGATCAAAAACGTTTCGCACTGGAGGTAGTCCACTGAAGGCGGCACTGAAAACGGTGTACATCTTTCGTCAAATTTAGTTCTATGGGAGGCAAAACCTGCATAAAATTCATATCTATGGAAAGCTTATTTATTGCGTTTTTTAGATCTGAAGTATCGTGTAAATATGACAAGCCATTTGTTAGAAAATAAACATTTAAGACGCAGTCGTGGTTGTAAAATCAAGCCATTCAACATTCACCTTTTCGAAAACATAGATGGGAGGTAACTCCGCTAGAACCGCTTGATCTCGCCGACGACGCGTGAGGGTCCTACTGTTTACCGCCCAGTCAAGTCCAGTAGCGTACAACTCGCGTCCACTCATGTTCAGTAGAAAAGAGATAACCGCCCAGGCACGCATTCAGTCACCAGTGACGTCCAGTAGCAAATGTCATGTCCAGTGGAGATAACTGTACACCCAGCATTTGAAAATTGTGATTTTGCGATTTAAGTTTAAAATTCGATTTTGAATTAAAACAACTGAGTTCGTAACCTATTTATTTTTTTGGATGATCATTCTTAGTTGGTTGTTAATTTTAATTACGAATTGGAATTTCAGTTTTTTGAATGAAATTTCAGTTTTAATTGAATTTGATCAAGATTAAAGTAAAATTATTTTTAAATACTTGAATTTAAATTTGAATATAATTTTAACTCGAAATTAAAATTTAATAGTCGGAAAAAAGTTTGAAGAAAACATTTCATATGGAATGAAGTCCAGAACTAATGTTTTGAGTTCAGCTCAATCAGTTCCTAATCTGAAGCTAGAGTATGTTTCAATTTAAACTTTCAAAGTTTACATTCAAAATTAATAATGAACTTTTCGAAAATTCCTGAAACTTCAGTATGTTTTATAAACTAGACATCCTCCGATAATACCTAAAAAATTCACACCAGAGATAGGCCTACACATTTTTTAAAATTTATTTATGACGATTTATTTGTATTTCCACATTTTAATGACATGGGAACCATACCCTAGTTACAGACGAGGGGGAGCGGGGTAAGCTCCCCGCCCCCCGTTATATATTTTTGCTATCCCTAAGGCTAGAGTGCTGAAAATTACCACACTATATCTGTGGGTCAAGCTCTACTAGAAAATGTGAAAACAAAACAAAGAAACAAAAAAGATGGCCTTCTCCTATATTGTAACTTGTTTCATCAGATTAATATTTTATTTTCTGGAAACCATGAAGAATTTCGATTAACATTATACAAGCGGGGCGCGGCCGCGAAGAGGCTGCTTGCGAAGCAAGCTCTATAGGTATTGTGTAGACATGCGAATATGGGACAAAACATAGGCAAAATTTAATGAAAACCCAGCAAAAACAACAAAAATGCAGAACTAATTTTTGAGTTCACCTCAATGTAAAATCAGTTCAAAGGTGTCCCTAACCTGAAGCTAGGGAGAGTATGTTCCAATTTAAACCTTCAAAGTTTACATTCAAAATTATAATGAACTTTTCGAAAATTCCTGAAACTTCAGTATGTTTTATAAACTAGACATCCTCCGATAATACCTAAAAATTTCACACCAGAGATAGGCCTACATATTTTTTAAAATTTATTTATGGCAATTTATTTGTATTTCCACATTTTAATGACATGGGAACCGTACCCCAGTTGCAGACGAGGGGGAGGGGGAAGCCCCGCCCCCCTCTATATATTTTTGCTATCCCTGAGGCTAGAGTCCTGAAAATTACCACAATATATCTGTGGGCCAAGCTTTACTAGAAAATGTGAAAACAAAACAAAGAAAAAAAACAAGGTGGCCACAATGATGACGTCACAGTGACGTCATTTTCAAAACATATTTTTAGACGATTTTTCGGTCATGTTACCCCCCCCCCCCCCAATGCCATTCCCCATTATAGACACAAATGAATTTTAAATATCAATACCCAATATGGTTATTATGGTTTTCATGTCTTCTTTATCTATAATTTTATAGATTATAATCATAGCCATTACAAGGTTGTTTCTGTCCATTATAGTATAATAGCTCTCTTCCATTAATATTTTAGCATTCAAAATTATTCATTAAAGTATGTAATTATAATCATTCTATCAATTCCTTAAATTAATTAAAAATGTAAAAAGAACAATATCTCAATGTTGAGAACAGCTACAATATGAAATGATTTAGTCGATTGGTTTTACAGTTGCACATTGAACTATTTTAACATATCTGGTAAATCTATTGGCTGTAAATGTTTGTAACTACTGTTTCCATTTGGCAGTTAAATAGTAGTAAGTTTCGACTTTGTAAACAGATCTGTCTATTAATCAAGATATATTCACTTCGGTCTCAACTTTTGAACATGTCCATTACAAGGACATTTAGTTTGGTTGAGTGAAACCTACTTCCCCAAGGTGTTATATATTGTGTGTACAATCAAATTAGAATTGAACAGAATTCCTTCAGTAATAAGACTAATTGTGACAGTATATATGTGACATAGATTTTATGTCCGATAATTAGAGGAACAGGATTATTCTTATTAATAGGACTTTAAAATAACGCTGCCTTATGACAGAATATAACATCATGGCCACCTGGAACAGTGACAGGAAATCATAGCTAGGACCAGATAGAATTTGGACAATTAAATATTTGATCCAGTCTAATTAAAATTAAATTCTATCTGCTCCCCAATTTGGATATGTCGCCTACATAGTGACATATACGATTGGGGAGCATTGATAGGATATAAATTATGTCATATTTATGATCCAGGCTAAGTTGACAAATTCTAGACAACAATACCACATGGATTTTAATGCTGACCTGACTTTCAAACAAGCCATCGGTTTTGATGTAAGCATGTGCATGAAATATGTGTTCAGTGTAAAATACTATACGAAACGTGGACTCAATCTGCCCATATCTGTTTCTGTGATGGATATGGGCAGATCAAATCAATGGAACCCTAAAAAGTACAAAAGTACTTTAGATTTCATCCATTTCAAATATTAGCTCTGTATGAAACAAGAAATTATGGGAATGAGTACTAGTGGAAAACTTGATATGAATAGGCAAAGCCAGAAACGAGAGGAAGAAGTAGGCCTATTTCTCCGCTCGCTTCTAGGCTTTGCCTATTCATATTAGGAATAGTTTCCATAGTTACATGTATATAATTTGGGGACCAAATATTCTGCTGAGGTGGAGGCAGTGTAACGGGATAGATTTACCTGCTGTATTATTATTGTTGTGCAGCTGTATTATGATGTGACCAGTTGTCGACGCACATGTTATTTTGGCGGGTCACCACTTCGGGAACTTCAATGATGTATTTTAGTCTTCACAGTTGTTACCAAGATCAGCTATTATTACCTTTATGACACTCCGGTGCCTAGTAAATATCGGCAAACTATTGTTGTTATTTAAATACTCTTTTTATACTGTGAAACGATCATTTTACCAACTTGTCGACCCTCGATTGTAGCGAAGGTAGCTAAATAATATATAGCCCTCAAGAGTATGAGGGCTATACGTCGGCCCCAGTCACCTCCAGCGAGGGTTTTAGATAATTTTATTACGAATGACCCACCTCTGAAACTGCCGTACATCTAATCTCTATCCCCTCCTGAGCACTATTTTAAAATCTTGAGGACTATTGTGAAATAGTGACGCATATATCGCCGTCTGAATTTTCCAGTCGAAAACTTCAACTCTCCGCGCCGCCATGTTGGTGACGTCACTGTATATGGTTAACACGGCTCGTTTAAAGTGGAAGTCGACTGGAAAATTCAGACGGCGATACATTCGTTGCTATTTCACAATAGTGCCCAAGATTTTAAAATAGTGCGCAGGAGGGGATAGAGATTAGATGTACGGCAGTTTCAGAGGTGGGTGATTCGTAATAAAATTATCTAAAACCCTCGCTGGAGGTGACTGGGGCCGACCTATAGCCCTCATACTCTTGAGGGCTATATATTATTTAGCTAAGCGAAGGCGGCCATGACTAATGCTCTTAAGCATGATTACGTCTAATTAGGATGCAAATTTGCGCTAATTAGTGTTAAATCAGTATTACTGGTTACGGGTTAGGGTTAGGTTTAGGGTTTTGGGGTTAGGGTTAGGGTTAGGTTTGTGTTAGGTATATTAAAAAAAATCCAACGGTTGCTTTCAGCTGCTTCCGTGGCTCAGGGGTAAGATGCCTGACTATGGAGCCAAGAATGGCGGGTTCGATCCCCGTCGGTGCTAGTTCGTTATTTTCGGACAGGTTTTTTCTGCCTCTTAAATTGTTGGACGGGTAAATACTGTGCCCCAACAACATGTGGAAATTGCTGGAAAAATTCTAAGTCCAACAAATAACAAATAACATGCCACTTGATTGTGGGCCATGGGAACTATCCTCGACCATGTTGTTTCAGTACATTTTTCTCCGACAGAGGGCGTGTCATTTTAACATGTAATTTGATACGATTATCTTCCCCTAGTTCTGGAACAATGTCATAGTTCATTTTTATCGGCATATAAAAGGCTCTGAATGGCTAGAATCCTCAGACTCTTGCTGGGACCTTCGTAGACTGGCCGCCGTCCACAGGCATTTGATAAGGGTCAGTATAAGATGGGTATCTCAGTAATATCCTAATGATCCGTGGTAGTTATGTATCTACATATATGGACCCCACCAACTAAGGTCGCAGACAAGGTACCGCACTGTCCATTACAACCAGAATTTAGATAGAAATTTCCAAGGGAAAAATCACAGTTCATACTTTGCACATACCTTTTATCCAATAATTGATGTTTGTTGAACATACCTGCTGCATTGATTTTAATTATTTACTGCAACAAAAAGATGTATTTCATGTAACTCGACAAATATGGTTGAAACAATTTTCTTAACAACAAGGTCAATTGTGATTCATTTATCAATGAATAACTAACTGTGGGCCAGAGATCATCCATCCATACTGACTTCATGTTACTAGTATATGGGGTATATATATATGAGAAGGGCGCGTACATTACACATGACATACATATCATTTTAATCATTACAAAGACAAATTGGTGACTGATGACAACCCATCCATTACAGCGACATTCCCGCCAGTTCAGCCATTCAGTGGAAGGGATTCCCCTCAACGTTGAAGGGCTAACGATTTCTATCCCCTCTGATTGGTCAATAGTTCAGCGTCAACGCGTTGAAATAGCCCTGGTTCTAATTTTGTCGCGCGTCAAAAATGTGGTTCTGATGTGCCGCGACTGACGCGTGCTGTGAGTACTGTACCATTGAATAACACGAGGGCTATTTTTCGGATGTGGTTGTCGCTGCGGAAACGCGTGCTGTGGAAATGGCCCTTTATCAAATGCCTGTGTCAGGACGCCTCTCACTTCACGCCCAATATATTTTTGCTTTTTCAATCCTCCCGGCCGGATTCTTTTCTGAAATATGTATCTCGGTACACTATCATATTCTCTAAACTAAAATGGGGAGTCTTAATCCTGGCCGAGCCGGAGGAAATATTCACCACAGGTCCGGGAAAGGTACCCAGGGGTTTTCGGCTTTTGTTTGCTATATTCTAACTAAAGGAACTTCAATCAACAACCAGTTTTTAAAACACAATAACAAAGAATTTATTCACAATTTCCTAGACAATACATTGAGGCTAGGCTCACCTTGTATGAACCCTGCCTTAGCAATAAACGGCTCGTGGCCAACTAATCTAAATACAATAATCATACAGTTCCGGTATTGTCTCCTTCAACTAAGGACCATCTCAATTTTTAAGCATCGGCACTAGCCACGACCTATTCTATTGGCATGGAGCTACCCAATTCCAAAAGCAAATTCCACGTTCCCTAACATAACTGTCTAAGATATTAACTTAATTAAGATAAGAAATTACTTACATATCCCATTCCCAGTCAGTCTTTTTCCAAACTTGCAAATCTGTTAACAACCAGCAACCTTGTTTGTAATATCCAACATCCAACTCCAGGGCTAAAAACTCCGGGCTTTTTCACTCAGATTCCAGCACAAACCGTCCGTACTTCTTGAGAATGTGACGAAGTGATTCGTAACAATCTCAAAGAGCGGGCCCTTTTATACAAGTTTGCCCTTAAGTTGGATCAATACCTAATTTGTATTCCGAGCGAAGAAAAGCTCGAAATGTTACTAAATATAAATCTTTCCGCTGCGTTTCCCCGCTATACTGTCGCCAAATTTTCTCGCTCATCTCGAGCTTTTACAAAAGTCCAACTAGTTTTCCAAATAATCAATAACATTTTGCCGTCTCAACCGACCCAAAACATTGATCTTCTGTCAAGAAATGTACGTCTTCCCTACTTTCAACTTAAATGATATCTTTGCTAAAGACGTGACCAGAATTATCAAGTATTTATTTCACACTGTTTCTCTCTTTTCCCATCACTTGTAAATCACAAATGTTCACCGTTTTCTATCCCTTGATATTGATTTTAATCATTCTACCAATCCCTTTCCACTGACCAACACACTACGACAAGTTAGCGGGGTCAAACTAATGAAACCGATCCTTTCCCACCAAGCAACGCACTCTTGAATACAAATTATGAGCGTTCCCTTTAATAGCAAATACTATCAGATAATACAATTTACACATTCAAGCCTCTTAACACACCTCTCCTTTAGAGAATTTGACCCTCCTGGGTCAACATGAAGTCTCAGTTAAGCATTTTCAAAGTTTGTCAAAGTTTTTCAAAGTTTGTAAAAGTTTTTCAAAGTTGATCTCAAACTCGCTCACAGCTCCCCAAAGTTGTTTCAAGCTGTTCAAAGTTCACCAACGTTGTTTAAAGTTCACCAAAGTTGTTCACAGTTAACCAAAGTTGTTCAAAGTTCACCAAAGTTGTTCACAATCTGTTGGCGCACTCCGTGTTCCAAAGAAAATGTTCATAACACACGCGTACAACACTGTCGTAAAAGTTCCCTTTATGGATGCATGTTTACACAACAAGTGGTTGTAAAACAATTTTTTTTTTTTGTTTTTTTTTTTTTTGGTTTCTTTTAGTTTAGTTATCTTTTGTGTAGCCCCCTATCACATGATCTACCTCGCCTACTTAACCGACATGTCCCCATGTCGGGCTTCAATTTAATTTAACTACCAAAAATTTTAAGAGAGGCATTCACCTGGCAGTACCTTCTGTACTCTAACCAGGGATTAGGTTAGATCGATCTCCTGTTATAGATGAAGGAGGACAGTAGGGCTATATGATAACTATTTCTCAATTTCAAAATAGTAAATGGAAAAGGTATACAACCATTGTTTTGATTATCCGTAAGCATACTTCCATGAGTTATTTGTATGTCATTCTGGAACCACTAGTAAAAGTTCATTGCTATAACACTGTTGTCGTTGGTGTTAGCGTTGAAAACTTGGCACACGTTGTTGTTCTCCTGAATGGTTCCGGTCAAGGTCAAATCTTAATGACCCTTTTTACGTTTCTGTTGTTATTAGTCCACATCGATTTGAAACATTTAGCTCATCTTCAATTCTGGAGGTGGATGATGACGATTATGACGAACAATTCCAAGTTCAAATAAGTAATGTAATAGAACCACTTGTGGTAATTTATTACCAACACCAATATATTTATAGACATAGAAGGAATGGTAGACTCTAATAGTCTTAAAAAGTAGTTCTCAATTCGTGTAACTAGTTGTAGAATAATTACTATTCCGTTTCTTCTATATGACAATGTATACAATAAATCCATGTAAATAATTAATGTCTCTATATGTTGACACAATTTCTCATTAACTTTACTCATGTTAACTATCGCTCTTCGTGTATTTTCTTGATACGGGGCCGAGGAGAAGTGTATTCACATGGGAACGCCCTGTGTGTATACTTCAACCCCCTGAGAATGAGTTCCAGGAGCAAGGGGTATTCATTTCCCTTTCATGCAGCTGATATGCGACCATATATGCACATCAACTGAATGCTGTAGCTTGTTAATTTACATAGCCATTCAATTAACTCGATTTTTTTTTCACTGATTGGAATTTGTAGTAGAAACTGTCAGAAAATAGCCGAAAGTGAAAAACTGCGCAGCTTGGTTTATGACCGTTACTGAATTGAAAAACAATAATGAGCCAAATCTCTTAGGAAAAATACGAATTTCCATATTCGTTGATAATTTGACAAGTATATTGCATATGCAAGTAATATTTAAGACTCGTTGGGGTACCACTCGAAGGGCACTGTTTGCACCATTTTCCTGCAACATAAACAACATGTTTAATATGCAACAAACACAGGCGATCCTCCGTGTTGAACTGTCTTGTTCAACTCAACTTTCTCCAGTATACCAATATATGCAGGCACAATGCGATAATCAGTGCCATGCAACTGCGAGAAAAGCAATCGAGTATTGAAATTTCAGGTCTTTCCTCAAAATTTCGAAATTCCAAAGAACTGAATTGGATGTTTTTGGCCGAGTAATCAATGGAAGATTTGCACAATATGACCAGATGACAATCTGGAAGCA
The DNA here is from genome assembly GCA_036873755.1 of Hanleya hanleyi. NCBI lineage: Eukaryota > Metazoa > Mollusca > Polyplacophora > Lepidopleurida > Hanleyidae > Hanleya > Hanleya hanleyi. The sequence continues at coordinate 31,088 of JAVTVY010008400.1, forward strand.
CTAGCTTCATCAGTCAAATAGTTAACTGGCCAAAATTTTACAAGCAAGCGATAAAAATGTTGGTGCGAGGAGCAGAGAAAAAGGTTCAACTGGAAACCGTTATTCATCAGTTCACTCTCAGACCATATGCGTGTTCTATGTGTGGGTTTCGTACATACAAAGGAAGTATCACACCAGTATGTATTCCAAAACGAAATAATGATCACACCTGAACGTACGTGTAAGAGAGAATTATATCCTTCAACACATTCGCTATCTGTAGAATATATACCGAAGCCCATCTTTATACCCTCACAAATTACTGCTCGTGGCATATATATACTTGTGCCTCTGGCAGATTCAAACTTTTTAAAGGGTATGCTAATTTTGTCAAATCCACTCAATGATTCGAAATACTTAAGATTTCGGCAAAGTTCAACATGGTCTAAGTCATCCAATCCACATGAAACACCAGGGAAAGAGCATATTACATGCTTATACCCGGTATATTCAAGTTTGGCCTATCATATTTAAAAGCCAATGCTGCACAGAGCTTCGTCAAATATATTTTCCTAATTATGAACTATAGTTCAGTCACAAAATCCAATCAGAGACTGAAAAACAGTTTACAGTCGCCAAGCATCTGGAGGATATTTTTCACCGAAAGTTGAAGTTTTTACCCGTTGCTCTGTATTTGATCTCTAATATTTCGTGGCGTCGATAATTTCAATGACGTAGACTCTGGAGTTCAAAGGCCCTTAAACAGCATAATCAGGTCACTGGCACACAACTTTAGTCCAATCATCTGCGTACGACGATCGAATGGACTAGGTTTTCCAGAACTACATGTACCGATGCGGTTCTGCGAAAGAGTCTATAAGAGATCATTTACCATTCAAAACTATCCCTCTGGCCAAATCTATGCCTCTCATCTTCTCCATCGAGAATCTGAAACTCTCAAATTATTATCAACATATTCAATTACTCAATATTAAACACAACATTTTCATTTCGTAGTACTATTTCATCTTTTTAATAACCCATAAATTCTCTGTGTGCTTTTTTTTTTAAATCGAATAGCGATATATCAAGAGGAAAAAGTAACTTTCTGAACTTTCCACTTAGATCACCTCTCAAAATAGATTGGTATTACAAATAACAGTCATATGTGATTGATTTGCTCTCGTCACCAAAACAACAAAGACTTTTTTTTCTACAGTTATGCACAACAACATTCAACTGATTGTTCAAACGCATGATACAATCGAAAATACCATATATTAGTCGCATCCGTACTGACTTGACCGCGGGGATCTGTCACTCTGGTATCAGTCACAGCTTATATATAAAGATGGCTTTGTCATAAAGCGAGGCCTATTACTGGTTTCCCTGCAGCAGGAAAACATCAGATGGAAATTCAGTTTCTCTTGCATCTCAAAGCTATCCCATCTAGATATTTAATTCGATAAACTTCTTTTCCTAATATCTCAATAGTCGCATGGCATATTTCCTTAATTTTACTCATTTCAGGTAGAATCAGTCAGTTATATCTATAGGAGTATATATCAAATGCAATTATCGTCCTTGCAAACTTCGCGTATTTCCTCGGAATCTGAATTCTTTAAAAGATGTCCATCACTTTATATACTGGTGAGATTTCTTTGTCGTTTGGAAAACTCCAATAACGACCTAAACAAAACTTGTATACCATACGCTGTTTTGTTTTATGTGAACTGACCAACCATAGTCAACCACACACACTTCCTTAACTATTTGGCAAAATGAATATTCCAATAGAAAAATCTAAAATCTTATGCATCAGAATTCGGAAATCAATCTATCGGCATTTCAACCATTAGCCCTAGTTCATTGTAACAAACAGTTAAACTGGACCTTCAGTGTTTTCAGGGAGTGTCATCTTTTACCTGCAAAACACAAGCAGAATTAGGCTATACTTACTCTAGCCTTTCCCGGGCTTCTTTTCCTACAAATCTGAATAATCATTAGGGGGCACATTTCATCATCAAACAACACATAATCATCATATATCTTCATAATTTCATCATTATTTCATCATCATTTTCCATTGGTCTCTGCATGACCTGTAAATCTCACCATCATTACTTAACGTATATTCAGTATTCTCCAAGAAAAAGTCAAAATTACTGAATTCTCAATATCATCATCTCTTTAATTGGAATTTAAAATGACTGTTCTCGAAACAACACCTTCGTGAAGTACAGAACAATGTCACGTATCTTGGATGTAAATGTCGTCACACTTCATCCTCAACTCTACCCCCAAATATTTCAACTCTTAATTTTTATCATCAAACATCATATATCTCATAAACATCAACATCCATGGCCATAATCTTCAAATACTTCAATTCCTTATTTTCAAATATTTCCATTACTCAATTCATATTTCACAAACTCGATATCTCTATTATTATAACTTCATCATAACAGCTTGGGGGAGCGACCCTCCAGCGTACGGTCAAGATTCACCTAATTAACCCTAGTCATAGATTAATCAGGGAATAGACCTGTAAATCATGTGGTCATTTACCCGCAGATGTCCACGTCATAATACCACATAATTAATTGTATACCTTCTAAACCACCTTCCAAAGAACATCTTTTTCCAGGTTGCGTTTATCAAGCACAATTCCACAAAATATATCATTTATTATCCACATCAAATTTCATCGTATATTCAGTAGTAACTATATTTTATCTCAGACACTATTCAATGATTCCGGGATTAATACAACTTTGGATTTGTTTCATTTCACCCCAAGGTAAGGGAATCACTTAAACATGTTAAACAACAGTTTATCACCTGTCAACATGGGAGGAAAACAAATCAAGTCGTTTTGCCTTAGTATACTCTACTTTACTGACAAGTAACGACTCTCCTTCAATAAATCTATTGAGAGGACAAAATTATGATTCCTTGAATTCTCCTGTCATTTTCTTAATGTTTCCTGAGACATGTATCTTTATATAACAATTTGAAGTCACTGAAATTCTCAATATTTAACATAAATACTTCTCAATTGGTTCCTATGTGTTTCACTAATTCCATCCACTTAACAACCACTACATTAACATTTTAGGTACATCCCCTCATTCTACTTTATATTGTATACATTGTGTAACTGATTGTTCCTGTGGACAATATATCCATATAAGAGAGCAAATGTACGCACTTTGTTTTTCCGAATTTTCCTGAGTTTGTCTCCGTCCACGGCCAGTTAGATTTCACTAAGCGGACATTTTGTTTTATGCTGATGAAGTTTTGAGCATAGATCTACTATTTGCAAAACACGCTAAACTTTTTTGGGTAATTAGCATAAATCACCAAGTAAATTGGCACAATCAAGTTATGTAAATCACTGTTAGAAGTGCTTAGAAAATATACAAACATAGGTGCATTGGCAGAGTTGGAAATTTACCCATCTTCAATCAACGATCACGTTTGCACATTAAAATTCTGGGTTAGACTCAGTCTTAAATCTTATGCGTCGATTTTTCCGTTCACTCAAAATCCGATATTTTAGAAGTTAAGCGAAACCTAACCTCTGCATTTGATCAATATTTCTGCAGGATGGCTACAACATCTGATTTGAATTCCACTAAATAACGTACATTTGACAAAATAAATGTCTCGAATAGAGTTCTCTCTCTCTACCTACAAATATCTGCAGAATACATCTACGTTTCATCAATTCAAATATGCAATGTATCCCCATAGTTTTTTTAAATGCCCACCATTTATGCGACTACATATCTATATGTTTTAAATATGAGGGACACAGTTACAAGACACAAGATATATACATGCACTATTATTTTGCCATGACTATGGAACATAACCACAATTGTTAAGTTTATTATGTCTTATAACGTTTCCATTTTTTTTTCTGTGCATTGTCCTTCATGAATGTAACGTACAATAAAATGGAAATTGAAATGTTATTCAAAGTTATTAGCACCAGAGCTTTTCTTTAATATTTATCCTATCTTATGAACCTGAACATTAAAGTCGACTTAATATCAAAGGGGCATGATTCGAATTGAATGTCTTATTCTCTTTGCTGTTCTTAAATCAGAAGGCCTGGAAGCAAACACATCTTAACGTAGCTCCCTGTTTTTACTACACAAAGTCATTCCGCAGTCACAGTTAACTCGGTTAAGTCAAATTGATCTGAAATCAGACGTTTCTCTTCAGGACTTGTTATAATAAGCGCTCGATCAATACCATTGAGTCCTCATCTAACTGGACAATCTTACAGTGTCACAAAATATAGCCTATAGCTTCCGAACAGCCGTGTTAGCATACATAATTTGATGCTTATCGATTGGGTTAATAACCTGATACAGTATACCAGATAATGTTATTACCAGAGCTTTTGATTCGATGAAGCCTAATATATCCAATGTTGAAATACCTTGAATGATGCCTGTCAGATTTGGAGGTAATCCCCTTGTGAGCAAATATTCTATTAACTGCCCGACAAATGAGGCGGAGCCGAGTTGTCAGAATCTATATAGCATCAGCATGCGGGGTTAGCTTATTCATTTTACAATCCATATAACTGTTCCATCTTCCCACAAGAAATCATTGCCTAGCACATCGAGCTAATCGATAACCTGTAGATGGACATCAGTGGATTCCTAGCCTAGCCTAACCCTGAAAGCAACACTACGTTTTAACATAACTGCCCAGATTATTGCCGTTACGCAGTAAAATTTGTGCAGAGATATAGCAGAAATTACAGCGTGTGTGTCCAACAAAGCCAAAACTCGTAAATGATATAAGCCATTACTGGAATTACATTATCAGAAAAGATAAAACCGTGATCAAACTTGCCACAAGCCATTCTGTTCAGAAATGCATATGATTTAGAATTCATAAACTGTCGATACGCCCACTTCGGGAATGTATTTATATATTACCCTAACATTGCCATTGTTGTATGTTAATTCTTATTTTGTCCGCTAGACCAATAACGGGTTTCTCTACAACTAGCAGTGTTTACCAGTTTAAAGGTTGATTTACCCAATTGCGCCGCTGTGTGCCCGTGTTTTGATAATTATAATCCCGCTCAGGCATATTCCTATTTTGATAGCCTGTATTTCGGTGGTCTCCATTCTGGAAATTTCCCGGCCTAAAACATTGACGAGAATAATGTCCTCTCCGCTGACAATTCCAGCATATTATGTCCTGTAATCTATCTTGTGGTCTGATTATTTTCCTACACTGAGTTGCGTAATGCCCAACCGCAGAACATTTTTTACAGCGAATTAATCCTGGTGCGTAGCCATAACTAGGGGAAGACGTCCGGGGCGGATTATTCTGATAATTTGCCCATTATCATTATCAAAACCCTTTTCCACAGTACTTCGCGTCTGTCTCAGCTCATTATTTACCGCAGAAATCTGGCCTTCCAGCTTATCGATTTCCTCAATCACCCTAGAATTTTCGTTCACATTAATCCCAGCTACCTTAGGAGCTACATTCATCGAAGAGGCGACCTCTGTGAGCTTAGCGCACTGTATTGTTGTCTGCAAATCCCTAGGATTTTGCGTGATTACTTGGAAACGAATGTCGGGTCTCAATCTTTGAATCAAGTGCAATTTTGTGGTATTTTCTGGCCTATTTAATTTGCAAGCCAATGACATTATATCGTTAATATAAGATTCACAAGACTCGCTAGCGGACATTACACGAGAACTAAGTAATTGTTCTAACGTGAAATTATCCTGGTCATTCAAATACTTTTCTTGAAAGCTGGCCAATAAATGTGGCCAATTATCTTTCCCATCTGCTGGTAGCAATGTATACCAAATTTCTGCCGCATTTTTCAATAATAACCGAAAATGATCAACTTTATTTGCATCATTTATGTCATGCAAGTCGACAAATGTCTGAAAACGATTTAGCCAAATCCTAGCATCTTCACTCGAACTACCGGCAAATTTCTCTGGTCTGGTAGAATTAATTAAAGCCATATCAATTTCATTTATTTCTTCTTCTTCCTCTAATTCATCTAATTCTTCGCCTTCCGACTGTTCGTTTTCCCCGTTTTCATCATTGCCTTCGTCGTCATTTTGCTCTGGTTCGTCTTCAGCTTGCTGGTGCATAGGTTGAACAATCGGGGGGCGAAATTGTATACGATAAGGCCTAGCAGCTTGTTTCCCAGATCTTAAGATCATGAACCAGGACAAGCTAGTATACCACACTAATTTAACTAAAAGAAGTTGATGTAGATGTACCATTTATAAATAACCTATACCAAAAATAAAACTCATCAACGGGATTTGAAAGTCCGTGGAGACTCCTATAGACATAATATCCCAGTAATAGAACTACTACAGCTAACAGACATAAAATAAAACAAATCAATCGCAATAACATTCTAGCAAACCGGTTGTCAAATAGAGTTCCTCATATAGCAAACAAAATATACCCCTTGCCCGGGTTCTCCACCATGTCAGGACGCCTCTCACTTCACGCCCAATATATTTTTGCTTTTTCAATCCTCCCGGCCGGATTCTTTTCTGAAATATGTATCTCGGTACACTATCATATTCTCTAAACTAAAATGGGGAGTCTTAATCCTGGCCGAGCCGGAGGAAATATTCACCACAGGTCCGGGAAAGGTACCCAGGGGTTTTCGGCTTTTGTTTGCTATATTCTAACTAAAGGAACTTCAATCAACAACCAGTTTTTAAAACACAATAACAAAGAATTTATTCACAATTTCCTAGACAATACATTGAGGCTAGGCTCACCTTGTATGAACCCTGCCTTAGCAATAAACGGCTCGTGGCCAACTAATCTAAATACAATAATCATACAGTTCCGGTATTGTCTCCTTCAACTAAGGACCATCTCAATTTTTAAGCATCGGCACTAGCCACGACCTATTCTATTGGCATGGAGCTACCCAATTCCAAAAGCAAATTCCACGTTCCCTAACATAACTGTCTAAGATATTAACTTAATTAAGATAAGAAATTACTTACATATCCCATTCCCAGTCAGTCTTTTTCCAAACTTGCAAATCTGTTAACAACCAGCAACCTTGTTTGTAATATCCAACATCCAACTCCAGGGCTAAAAACTCCGGGCTTTTTCACTCAGATTCCAGCACAAACCGTCCGTACTTCTTGAGAATGTGACGAAGTGATTCGTAACAATCTCAAAGAGCGGGCCCTTTTATACAAGTTTGCCCTTAAGTTGGATCAATACCTAATTTGTATTCCGAGCGAAGAAAAGCTCGAAATGTTACTAAATATAAATCTTTCCGCTGCGTTTCCCCGCTATACTGTCGCCAAATTTTCTCGCTCATCTCGAGCTTTTACAAAAGTCCAACTAGTTTTCCAAATAATCAATAACATTTTGCCGTCTCAACCGACCCAAAACATTGATCTTCTGTCAAGAAATGTACCTCTTCCCTACTTTCAACTTAAATGATATCTTTGCTAAAGACGTGACCAGAATTATCAAGTATTTATTTCACACTGTTTCTCTCTTTTCCCATCACTTGTAAATCACAAATGTTCACCGTTTTCTATCCCTTGATATTGATTTTAATCATTCTACCAATCCCTTTCCACTGACCAACACACTACGACAAGTTAGCGGGGTCAAACTAATGAAACCGATCCTTTCCCACCAAGCAACGCACTCTTGAATACAAATTATGAGCGTTCCCTTTAACAGCAAATACTATCAGATAATACAATTTACACATTCAAGCCTCTTAACACCTGTGCCGCCGTCGTCTAATAACGTTGAGCCGATTGACGACAGGCTTCTAATAATGCCGACCTTCACTGTAGCGGCGATGTCAATCTAGCCCCAGAACTCACTTTAGCTGCGAAAACTGACCTCTGGCCTAGTGGATTTCTGGGAGCAGAAACGGAAACGTCGCACTTGTTTGTTTACTTTCTTATTTATTCTACTTTTTATATGTTTTGTACTCTGTCCCAAATGGGGTGCTCAGTGCAATAAAGAATCTTATCTTATCATGCACACAATTAATTTTCGGCGGAACCAATCCCGCATTCGTCTATTTCCGTATTGGCGGAAATTAGCCCAGTTGCTGAGTTCTGGTGATAGATTGCTATTATTCAACTAAACATAGAAATAGTTTTGTATAATTTGAATGAGTTATGTTCGTTTGGTTAAAATTAACTGAATTTCACAATAAAATGCACCCGGATCTCTCGATTATCAAAGGCACTATTTCTTAGCCGGCTCACTGCGTGATCGTCATACGCTACCCACCAGTGGGGATTTGTGCGTTCTATGTGAGAGGCTTGTTCCGCCAATACGGAAATAGCCGAACGTGAGATTGCGGCGATGTCATGACCTGTCGACGTGTATTTGTGACGTTATGCAACAACCGGATTAACAATTCATTATACCGTCGTATTGTGACGTTGTGTAAAATTATGCTGTGACGTTACGGACTGACGCGGACCACAGACACTCTCGTCAAGCTGATTCGGGAGATGTACAAGTGTAGTCACGTGGTACATTTTGGGTGAGTTCCGGCCGACGGCATATGGGACGTAGGACCTGGGACGTTACCTGCGGGAGATTTGACGGTCGCGAAAATAACATTGAAGTCAATGGGAATTTTTTTTTAAACGAAGTTTTGCAGTTTGATTCTGGAAGATAATATTTCAGAAGTGCATTAGCTTTTCAGCAAGACAACTTCTATAATTTTCACTCATATGCAACAGACGCTGTCAACGAAAAACTGGCGTGCTCCATGCAAATCTTCCGACGTCAAACGACCGGAACTCACCCAGCAGGTCATGTGATCGACACATATGAAAGAGGCGAATAGAGCCTGTTCTTGACAAGGCCGAACTGAAGATCGATAAAAGAAACAATCTTTTACAGAATATCATTATTTAACATCATCAGTTATCAAGTCCTAAAGCAAGATGAAACAGACGTATATCTTGAGCGGTAGTTTTCACATTGATCTGTAGCACTTCCTCTACGCATCGAGCCATTTCATAAACACTCCATGTTGAAGGTATGGGCTCAAATTTGGCCGCCATTACGTATTTTCATTATTAGATACTGGTCCACAAGCTTAGCGATAGCGGGTCATGCGCAGTGGATGGGTACTAGTCTATTGTGCGTCCCAACTAATCTATTGAGAACGTTTTGTCCGATTTTTTGAAAAATATATATTGTTGTGTTCTGAAACTTATGTCACTAGTACAATGTAAATATTATAGTATTCAGTCAAAATATTACCGAACAGCACTCAGTAGAACTATCTGTTTGAAACATTTTCTGTTTTGGGTGGTCATTCTCTGGTTAAATTTTGACGTCGCCAAGGCTGAGGGGGACTGGCCCATATGTGCAAAGGAGTGGGAGGTTGTCATTTTCTATTGTGACGTCAGGGTCAACGCTATGACGTTACAACTGTGGCCAGTATTGATACATTGTCTTTGTAACGTCATATTGTGACATCAGGGCATAACTGTTGATTTGTGACATTGTGGAACTGTAAATATTCCATGAATGGAATAGAATGTCTATCAAACCTACGAGTGTTGGACTGGTCCAAATCAACAATGGCTGACGTCAAAATTTAACCCAGAGAATGACACCCAAAACAGAAAATGTTTCACACAGATAGTTCTACAGAATGTTGATTGCTAATATTTTGGTTGAATACTATAATAATTGCATTTTACCAGTGACATAAGTTTTAGACCACAACAATATATGTTTCTAAAAAAATCGGACAAAACGTTCTCAATAGATTAGTTGGGACACACAATAGGACCTTCGCAGAGTACATTTTCGGAACGCCAACCAAATTACCAAAATTATCCTAGTTACCATGACCCAAGCGCTTGTAAACACCAGGATAGGCATGGTAAGCATTGGTATATATCTCTAAATTACTTAGAGATATTTTCTACCTGGAAAAATAATTATTTTCATTATTTTCCATATTCTGGACCACTCTGGAGGCTCATCCAAAATTTCCACCAAGCCGGTGTTCCACCAAAGTTGTAACTTGGAATCACCGGTTTGGTGTTCTCACCAAATATTTATCTTCAGACATTTCAAGCTAATTCAGTGCCTTGTTGTTATTAATTAGCAACATTTTACCAGGAGTTTGCCTTATTCCATATAAGAGGTTTTCGACCAATTGGTGAATTACACCAAATTGGTGAATTCCACCAATTACTTATATCACACCAATTCGGATTTGTATTGGTAACACTGTGGATATATATATACATTTGTTGGTACATAAAGTATCTTGAACTTTACTCGAACTCTTTGTGTCTTTCCTTGTGTTCCACTGAGTTGCATGCTGTTCACCTGGTTCAGGTTAACCACTTACCCGCTGCAGTAACGCAAATCAAATACAAATATACCGCTCGACCAAACGTTACAATATGGATCTACCCAGACCTCGGTGACTTTTCCAAAAAAATTCACCGATTCGCTCCGGGACCCCTCCCATTGTAATTTTCTTGGCGAGACGAGAAAAACAAGACCCTACAACCCATAGTAAAGCTCACCAAAAAAAATTGACCACCCCTCCCCCCATATAGCCAGTATGAGCCTATATACAGACCTCGGTGACTTTTTCCGGGACCCTTCTCATCGTGTTCTAAATGACGAGACGTGAAAAACAAGACCAAACAACCCATATCACAATGAACGTGTGGGAATTTCCCAGGTTGGACCTATACCCCCATATAGCCAGTATGGAGCTATATGGTACTTTTCCAAAAATTCACCGTTTCGCTTCGGGACCCTTCCCGTCGTGTTCTAAATGACGAGACGTGAAAAACAATACCAAACAACCCATATCACAATGAACGTGTGTGAATTTCCCAGATTGGACCTATACCCCCATATAGCCAGTATGGGAATATATGGGCTATATGGTACTTTTCCAAAAATTTCACCGTTGCGCTCCGAGACCCTTCCCATCGTGTTCTAAATGACGAGACGTGAAAAACAAATCCAAGCAACCCATATCACAATGAACGTGTGTGAATTTCCCAGGTTGGACCTATACTCCCCCCATAGCCAGCCTATGGGGCTATATACAGACCTCGGTGACTTTTCCCGAAATTTTCACCGATTCGCTCCGGGACCCCTCCCATTGTGTTTTCTCGGCGAGACGTGAAAAACAAGACCCCACAAGCCATAATAAAGCCCACGAAAAAAATTGACCATCCCCATACCCCATACAGGCATTTCCCTTATATTGTATAATACAGACCCCTATTGTAGGGGTAAAGTCCGAGTTCCGCTTTTTATATTTTCGGAAAAAAATCCTAATTTTACATGCACCCACCCCATTGACTTGATAGGCAGGCCCCGATAAGCCCGGGGACCGATATTAGCCCTTTTGGCTAGGGTTGATAGGGGTTTTCCCCTATTTTAGGGGTAAAGTCCGTGTTCCGCTTTTTATATTTTCGGAAAAAATCCTAATTTTACATGCACCCACCCCATTGACTTGATAGGCAGGCCCCGATAAGCCCGGGGACCGATATTAGCCCTTTTGGCTAGAGTTGATAGGAGTTTCCCCTATTTTAGGGGTAAAGTCCGTGTTTCGCTTTTTATATTTTCGGAAAAAAATCCTAATTTTACATGCACCCACCCCATTGACTTGATAGGCAGGCCCCGATAAGACCTGGGACCGATATTAGCCCTTTTGGCTAGGGTTCATAGGGGTTTTCCCCTATTTTAGGGGTAAAGTCCGTGTTCCGCTTTTTATATTTTCGGGGAAAAATCCTAATTTTACATGCACCCACCCCATTGACTTGATAGGCAGGTCCCAATAAGCCCGGGGGACCGATATGACCCCCATGGGATAGAGTCGATAGGGGTATATTCTAGGGTAAAGTCCGTGTTCCGTTTTTTTTATATCTGGAGACATTTTACATGCACCCTCTAGAGGGCAGCACCATCGATGCCAAAGGGGAATCCCCTTTTTCTTTGTTTATTTTTTGCGGAGATATACGGACAATAAACGCTTTACCCTCGGATCGCACGGATGCTAGACTCGTCCTAATAACATCGTCCAACACCTACAGATTATGTTTATTACTATAAGTCTTCCTTCCCATGGTTTCAGGTATTTTTTCGACCCTCCCCGCTCCAAGGTGACACCCGATCGAGTCAAGGAGCTCTCTCGTGTTGGAGGTAGTTTTTGGTCTCTTTGAGCTGGTGGCGCCCCCTGTCGGAACTCCCGTCATCTCCCCAAGAGTTATCTCCCTGGAAAATGCGGGTTTAAATGCGGAGACTATACTACTGGCAAAAGTGATTCGTAGTATGCCTTTGTCCTGCGTTCTAAGCTTCGTATTCGTCATCCGTCTTGATCTCGTTTATTTATGGAGACCGTTATTTCAGGCTGTACGTTTACGGCTAAATAAGCCATCATATCGACGATGGAAGCGACTGTAGACTACCATCTTCGCATATCCAAGTCGAACACTATACGTGTTGTCTTGGCTGAACATAACACATTATCTGATCAGAATAAGGGTTTGGTGAGGTCATAGCTCTATAAATATTCCGTGTTCCATATTAGGAGGAGTGCGACGTATGACCTCTTTAAAATTCAAATTTGATTGGCTAATACAACCAACACTCGCCATATTTGGAAATCACAACGGCAGACGTCAAAGAAAATCCTCGCTGCTCGGTGTTGACAAGCCCCTATCTTGATTGGCTATATGCACATCAGGTGCGTTTCCCGGTTTGAACAATTTACCCTATTCAGTAAGTCAAGGTAAAATGACGGAACGTTAGTGTAGCATTTAACTTGAAATGTGAAGATGGCAGAATACGAGCCAGATTGCTAAACGGTTCTGGCCAACATCGACGCCACGCACAAGTGGCCATCATTCTGATGACTAATTAATCCCTTCAATGATTTTGATGAGGGGTTCGTCAATAAACTATGAGAGCAAACGATTCAACGCTTTTTGGTCAACAAGGAGACCCCAGATAAGTACCAATAGTCATCATTAGTGACTGTCTCTTCAGGAATCAGTACAGACCGAACTTTTTATTCACTTGTTAGCATTGCCTCAGTCAACATTTTGATGACGGGGTTCTGCGGAGCTTGGTATCGGTTGATCGCTTATTGTTTCACTCCATGCACTTGATGACTGATAATTAGCGGTTTCATCTTTTAGCCTAACGCAAAACAATATATAAAAATCTCAGTCCCATCGATGAAAAAATGTGGGGTTTAACAGCAGGGACAGAGCCCGTCCTACGGTGTTTGTCAGATGATGTTATTTGTGTCTTGTTTTCATGACGGAGTGCATGAGGAAGGAGCAAATCGTTTGCCTAAAATGCAAGTCTGAGCTTCAGACTTGCATTTCAGGCAAACGATTTGCTCCTTCCCCCATGCCCCCTTCACGTATTTCCTCATCACCAGAAATGACGTAAACACCGGATGTGCGTTACATTCATCCATAATTCAGCGGGAAATGCGTGTGCAGCGTAAAAAGTGCTATAATGCTCGATGACATCATTCTGCATATTCATGATCTCATTACATATTCATGATCTAATTACATATTCGTGACATCATCCCTACCTTTGCATAAATTGCTATAGTATTCCACCAACTACTGATGGATTGTCAAATTGGTATTAGCATCACATAGATTTTATAGGCGTAACATGAACTGGTACAGGTTGAAATCAATTTCGTTCCCTTCTTACAACCCTGAACTAAACAGTCAAATTTTCGACGCCCGTGTGAACCGGGTACTCTGTGTACCGGTATCTCAAAATTATAAAGGGGACAACTCGTACTCCACGCAATTCAAATAACACGTGCGGTGACTCTTTTATCCATGAAATGGTGGGCATTTTCGACATTGGGTGAAGAGCATCTTTTAAATCGGAATTTCAGGCCAGAATCTAGTCAAGTTTTCATGTCTTTGTACGTTCCGTCACTACGACATGGTGCCTCTCTTTTTAATTGCACGTACATTCCTGGACCACTAAGCTGCAAAGGGCCGTTCGGTCGTCCGACTTTCTGTCCATGTTTATCGTTTTGGCAAATAGTCTGATCGCCATGAGGAGCTGATGTGTCTGTAATCAATAGGGGAAATCCAATCAGTCATTCATGTTGGAGACTGATTGCAGACACATCGGCTCCTCTCGGCGAATCATGATTCAGTCAACATGGTGGAGAATGGCGCGCTTGGTCGGCGTCGGACCTCACATATTTGTGTTAATATGAACACGAACTTTCATTCTAATACTATTTTCCCCAGTTTTGGCCGTTTCTTCTAACTAACGGTCACATAGTTTATCACCTCTCATCGGGTGATTGATAGGGCTGTTTATGCCATTGCTCTTGGACAGTTTATCCAGTAGCGCTCAAGCCGGTGCTACATGTATATGGGCCGGGTGGGCATGCCATTCAATGTGTCCACATGAACAAAGTTGCCTGGCCTGTGGGATATTGGATGATTTATGTCTACGTATACTTTGTTCAATAAGTTTTGAAAATTAATAAATATATTTTTTTTTCTTCAAAATCGATATTTTTTTATATTTTAAGTGTTTTTCTTTCTTATTTTTCTCATTCCCTTTGATGTCAATGTGAGTTACTGCGGTTTTTAATTTTCTGCCATACCCTGACCTCTGGCCTGTGGGATATTGGATGGTATAAAATTTTTAAATAAATTATGAAAATGGCTCAATTAAAGTCATTCTCTTTGATGTCAAGCCGAGTTACTATTTTTTAATCCCCTACCCTGACCTCTGTGACACAGTCTTTTTTCCTATGTCACAGAGGTCCGAGTATGGTAGAAAATTAAAAACTGTAGTAACTCGGCTTGACATCAAAGGGAATTACTTTAAGGATAGCCTTAGAGGGTCAAAACTGGTCATTTTTTTTATTTCTGCATTCAAATATTCACTATTTCCTCTAACATTTGGTGAAAAAATGAAATCAAAATTATAAATAAAAGTGCTTCAATATTAGGTTTAAGAATTCAGTTTCCGAGGCACTGGAACAATTAAACAGATTGCCTTAGCTTGTGCTTGGCTACTATTATTTTTGTCTGTTAAATTTCCCTTTCCAAAACTCATTTCCGCAGTATTATGGTAAGCTAATTATCTATTAGTCATACTTATTTACATTAATCTACCCCCTTCTGATCAAAACCATGCAAACATCCGTATTTTTGTTTCTAATTATAACAGTGACACTTCACTCAGACACCCGCCGTGAAGTGATCTACACAGGTGTAAACAATTCTCAGCTGAACAAGTATTAGCAAGTTTTTAGCCCACCATCACCAGATGGTGAGCTGTTCAAATCGCTTTTTGTCCGTCGTCCGTCGTCCGTACGTAAACAATTCTTGTTATCGCGATTTCTCAGGAACTATTGGATGGATCTTTCTCAAATTTGGTACACAGGTTCCCCTTGGGGTCTAGTTGTGCAAGATAACTTTCCTCGTCCGACTCGAAAATCCAATATGGTCACCAGGCAGCCATCTTGGATTTCCCCATGAAAATTTGTTATCGCGATTTCTCAGGAACTACTGGATGGATCTTTCTCAAATTTGGTACACAGGTTCCCCTTGGGGTCTAGTTGTGCAAGATACCTTTTCTGGGCCGATTCGAAAATCCAATATGGCCACAAGGCGGCCATCTTGGATTTCCCCATGAAATCTTGTTATCGCGATTTCTCAGGAACTTCTGCATGGATCTTTCTTAAATTTGGTACACAGATTCTCCTTGGGGTCTAGTTGTGCAAGATACCTTTTCTCGTCCGATTCGAAAATCCAATATGGCCACAAGGCGGCCATCTTGGATTTCCCCATGAAACCTTGTTATCGCGATTTCTCAGGAACTACTTCATACATCTTTCTCAAATTTGGTACACAGGTTCCCCTTGGGCTCGAGTTGTGCAAGTCATCTTTTCTGGTCCGATTCGAAAATTCAATATGGCCACCAGGCAGCCATCTTGGATTTCTCCATGAAAATTTGTAACCGTGATTTCTCAGGAAGTACTGCATGGATCTTTCTCAAATTTGGTGCACAGGTGCCCCTTGGGATCTAGTTGTGGAAGATACCTTTTTCGGTCCGATTCGAAAATCCAATATGGCCACATGGCGGCCATCTTGGATTTCCCCATGAAACCTTGTTATCGCGATTTCTCAGGAACTACTTTATGGATCTTTCTCAAATTTGGTACACAGGTTCCCCTTGGGGTCTAGTTGTGCAAGACAACTTTTCCGGTCCGATTCGGAAATCCAATATGGCCACTAGGCAGCCATCTTGGATTTCCCCATGAAAATTTGTTATCATGATTTCCCAGGAAGTATTGCGTGGATCTTTCTCAAATTTGGTACACAGGTTCCCCTTGTGGAACAGTTGTGCAAGATACCATTTTCGGCCCGATTCGAAAACCAATATGGCCACCAGGCGGTCATTTTGAATTTCCCCATGAAATTTTGTTATCGTGAATTCTCAGGAACTACGGCATGGATCTTTGTCAAATTTGTTATGCAGGCTCCCCATGTGGTCTACTTGTGCAAGATACCTTTCCTGGTCCGATTCCAAGATCCAGTATGTCCACCAGACGGCCGTCTTGGATTTCCCCAAGAAACTTTGTTATTGAGATTTCTCAGAAACGATTGCATGGATCTTTCTCAAATTTGGTACACGGGTTCCCCTTGGTGTCTAGTTGTGCAGGATACCTTTTCTGGTCCGATTCAAACATCCAATATGGCCACCAGGCGGCCATCTTGGATTTCTCTATGAAACTTTATCGTGATTTCTCAGGAAGTACTGCGTTGATCTTTCTCAGATTTGGTACGTAGGTTCCCCTTGATGTTTAGTTGTGCAAGATACCTTTTTCGGTCCGATTCGAAAATGTATTATGCCCAACAGGCGGCCAATTTGGATTTCCCCATGAAACTTTGTTATTTGAATTTCTCAGGAAGTACTTCTTGGATCTTTCTCAAATTTGGTACACAGGTTCCCCTTGTGGTCCAGTTCGGTCCGATTCGAAAATCTAATATGGCCGCCAGGTGGCCATCTTGAATCTTCCCATGAAATATTGTTATCGTGAATTCTCAGGAAATACTTCATGGATCTTTCTGAAATTTGGTATACAGGTCCCACATGGGGCCTAGTTGTGCAAGATACTTTTTTTGGTCCGATTCGAAAATCCAAGTTACGCTTCAAATTAATGCGGTATTCCCGAGTTGTGACGCTGCATCACAAGAGTAGGCAGATCAAACGGTGGGGCATATTCTATATATTGACTTTTGAGAATATCCATACCTTCACCTTCTATATCAGGGAGTTCAAATGATTCCGAATTAAAATGTATTTCTTCAAATTTTAAATCAGTTTACTTTAGTCCATGTCATTGCAAGTGAACTGCCCCACCGTTTCGTCTGCCGACGGGTCGGCTACACGAAGGGACGTCACTCTTGTGACACAACGTCACAACTCGACAACTGTAGACTACTGCGTGTTTCGATCCAAGAGAGATAATCAGGATTCAGACACTTTCAAAGTTTCAACATTACTGCACAGACCAGATCCCTTCGGTATTAAGTTTTGTACCATCTTACTATTTTCGACCATGGTATCTTAAAAGAGATAACTCAAACTAGCCCAGTAAACAGAACAGAATTAGCATTCGTTCCTAATTATAAAATCTTAAGTATGTTTCATAGCTCATGCGAAAGTGTCAAAGAGATTTGTCTTCGCTTCGAGTACCCAATGATGACATGAGCGAAAAAAAAAATACTACAAAATGAAGATGAAGGATCCTCTGGACATTCACTTTCAGATTAACTTTGCTCATTTCACTTGTACTATAATGACCGACATCAAGTACAGTTTCTAGAAATCTTGAAATTAAGGAAGATAATATCTTGGTGTTTTCCAGTGTCCCTTTTTCGATCTTTTTCGCTCAAATTCGAGATTCTGCTGCAAACAAAATCGTTCGTTTGTTCTTAGTAACAATGAACAAAAAGATCCTCTTGTCATTAGCTTACAATTATCGGACAATGGTGGGCGCCAAGATCCTTCAGGATCTCTCGTTAAAGTTTAAATTGGACTTTAAACCGCCTTGATGAATAAACAGGAATTCGAGTAGGTCCCATTAGACAGATTAAAAATGTATTTGACAATAGAATTCAAGCAAAAAATTTGGATTAATTCATCAGATGTATAGCTGGACACATTTTGCCCGATTTCTAGCCTTTCATTTTTGTACAAAATCCGAGATTTAAACGTTTATTTCTCGAAAAGTATCCATGCTACGCTTTTGAAATTTGGCATGCTTGTTACTTATAAGGTGATCTAGTAAACCTTGTCTCACTTTTTGTAAGTTCGGATTAGTTTTTTAATTATTGAACTTTTAAGACAAACGACC
>JAVTVY010008402.1:0-44760 GCA_036873755.1 Hanleya hanleyi
AATATTTCAACTATATAGCAACGATCGAACAAAATTCCAAGTACTCAAGCTAATAACTTAGTAATCCAACACATTAAAACATACAAATTTATGCAACAAACCGGTTTCTCTTAAATAACCCAAGATGCAATCCTCCCTCACCCGACAAAAAAGATCTTCCAAAATAGTTACTCGATAAAAATCCTCTCTTACAATTTTCAAATCTATGCGTTCGATAAGAATATGTTTCACCATGAGATCTTCATGGAATACACTTTGGGACTGGCTCTTTTTTTAGTAAATGTTTGTGGCTGTCCAGATGAGTATAGCCTACAGTTTTTTTGAACTCATGAAGTTTGTTATTATTCACAGCATCCCATGAAGACTAAAACAGCCATCTCACATAAGTACAGATAGAGGGTCTGAAACCGCTATATGGGATTCCAACAGGATCAATCTCATCATCTAGGGCTGTCTTAGCCATTCTGTCAGCCTCAGTAATTTATAACTATACTCACTGTTACAATTGCGCAATGGACCACCCCCTATTCTGTCTGGATCAGCTCTGATATGAGCATACACTACAATGCAAACAAACCTTGATCACAGGTATAGGCAGGTGGATCAGATCGGACTTGGCCTGTTGGGCAGTAAAATCCAGAAGCACATGGTCCACTGGGAATAGGGTTGCCATAGCCAGCACAGTAGGATCCCTGTGAACAAGGTATACAGTCACTCTCTGACCTGGCCCCTGTGGTGTTGAGATAGGTGCCGGGTGGACAGTACGTCCCATTAGCACTTCCCCCTGGACAGTACTGACCCTCTGGACAAACATCACCTGAACAGATCATGAGAAAATAGGACATGAAAGAGGTAATATTAAACTGATACACTGAAGCAATATAGATCACATCTCCTCCCAATGTCCTAGTTTGTGATTTTCTAAACTGTTGATGTGACACCCTCTGATTGCACTGGGTTGAAAACATGGCAGACACGCACATTCAGTCTTTATCGAGTTTGACCAATGCAGGAAAAGTGTATATGCATGCGAGAAAGATGGAGAATGTGTCCAGTATATTTTACAGCAGAATTACAATAGATGCTGAACTATTTGACAAAAGTACAGTCTTCTTTAGCTGTGACATCCTAAGCCCACTCTATGCCAAACAGAAACAGACAACGCTGATTGGCCGAGATCCATGAGCACAAAAGCTGCATGCCACAATTTTAACCACAGTGCAATCAGACGGTATATTCGACAGAATGAGATATACAATTTGATGACATGAGAATGAGATCACATGAATGAAGCCCTCTCTCCATATCCCCTAAATATACTAATGAGCTAATTTGACTCCCATAAATTTATCACTCTGGCCTGATGGAATATCGCAAAAGTATAATATGACTGCTGACATAATGCCATATGCAAGTCAGGGAAGACCCCAACTATATGAAAATCTTTAACACCTCCCGTACATCCTTGTCTGCTGTTTAGCATACATACCAATGGCTCGGGTGACCCTGTTAACCCCAAGAATCCGAAGACAGCCCATTCCCTAAGATGTATATCTACAGTTTAGCATAATTATTACTTACCATAGACTTGTCCCACAGGGGTAGCTGTGGGTGATCCTGATAAACAGTAGTACCCTTCGCTACAGTTGGATGATGGTTCATAGAGCTCTGAAAGTAATTGAGATAAACACAGTGATAGTTCATTACAACTGATGGTAGATACCTCATGTAGGAAGCTATTGTCTGAGCATTTGAGCAGCTTTAAAGGCCTGGATCTAGACAAATTATTGTCCCCAGACTTGGCTATTGTCTGCATTCTTGTGATCTTCACAAGAAGTATGAACCCAACTGACAACAGAACCCGAGGACCAAAATATAATAGATTAAAGACACAAATTTACCACTACCAAATAACCTAATCTAATAGGTAAAGATGCTTCAGAATCTATACACTTTACCTTCAAGTCTCCACAAGAAAATTACATATATTATGATTAAGAGAAACACCCAAAACTGTCTATGTTACATACCTGCATCAGCACAGTACCAGCCAGGAGTGCAGGGTATCTGGGCAGAACTACCCTTAGGGCAGAAGTTACCTGCTTCACACTGACCCCCCTGGAAGGGGGTGGCGGGCTGGGCAGCGGTTGACCCGCCAGTACAGTACCATCCTGGGTCACACTCACCAGTTGGAGTACTCAGTCCCTGGCTACCACAGTAGTATCTGTGAGAGAAAAGAAGTAAACAACTCAAATCAGATAAATTTGTTGTGCCTATAATAAAGTGTTGTGCCTATTCATTACTGTTGTGCTAATACATTTGTGTTGTGCCTATAAACCAGTGTAATATGCTTGTAAATAATTTTTATGAGCTGGTGCTTGTCTCATGTATCCGATTGCACCAAAGAAAATATTTGTGCCTATAAAACAGTGTTGTACCTATACATTACTGTTGTGCTAACACATCTGTATTGTGTCTAAAAATCAGTGGTATGCCTGTAAATGAGTTTTGTGATCTGGTGCTGGTCCCATGTATCAGACTGCACCGCAAAAAAAATAAAATTCTCTAATTATTCAATCACATGAAGTGAAATTTCAAACCATGAAATCACACGGTGATCAAATTTATTAGAAAAGGGACAAATGGTGCAAAACCATGCAGATAATCCAAAATATTATGTTAAAGGGTGATTGAACTGATTAAAATTGATTGAATCTTGTCCACAAGTTTGGGAGTGAATGAACTGTAACATGAGATTGAATTATTAGAGGACTGAACATGTCAACTTGAAGACCATTTCCAGTTGTAATCTCTCCATAAATGAATAGATCTTGACCTATATGTTTAAGCTCATTAAGAATCTGGTGTAAATGTGATGTAATAAGCAAAAAGCATCAAGACAGTTTCACCCTGCTCTTACTCCAACAATGTATTAGGCTTTGCAAATATTAACACAGTGCCAGGTTCAATTCAATGAAGACGATTTTTAATACAGGATACAAAACAATGAAAGTGGCATCACTTGAACCAGTGTGCATCTACAAGCAGTGTCAATGTGTTGCAAGGCCAATGATCAAGAACTATTTAATACTATTTCATTTGTGGGATTGGTGATCTAAGTACAGAACTAAAGAACAAGTTCGTACTCACCCTGGAGGACAAGCCAGGCAACTGGTTGAGACAGTTCTAGTAGTGTCATTGTTGTACTTGCCAGCAGGGCAGGGGTTTGCGAAAGCTGTGGTGGTTCCCGAGGGGCACCAGTATCCCGCGGGGCATGGTTCGGGGTCACTGGTGCCCTCCAGACAGTAGTACCCTGCTGGGCAGGCGTCACATTTTGATGTACTGCGGGTCTGGTTAGTGTAGGTTCCTGCCTCACAGGCTGTAGGGCTGGCTGACCCAGCCAGACAATAATGACCTGTAATTGGCAAATACCAAGAGACATACTGCTATAGACGGTCTCTTATTTGTTAAACATACATGAGCCGCAAATCTCTCTCATGACCTCATGATTCTGATTTAAAGCAAAACAATTGCATACTCAGGCCGACTCACAAGGGGAATCAGCATTTGCCAAGAAGCAGAAAATGCTACCTGTAGCTTAGTTTTTTTTTTTAAGGAATAAAAACAAGGATGGAAAGGTAGGAGTGCATTCAGACATATCAATCATGTAAGACAAAGTGGCGTGAAGTAATGGGATTTGCAATTGTGGTAAATGGGTAAGAGGTTGGCCACTGTTCTATTGGCTAACATGTCAAGTTGCATTGAAAAGAGGTATCTTGGCTTAAATGAACTATATTCCTGTACCTGGATTACTTGCACAGTTCCACAAAATGAACTTCAACCTAAATAAAGATTCTGGTCATTACTAAGTTTGTTTTCACTCTCTTAGAACAGGGATGAATGATGTGAATAGGAGAGTAAATCACTCGTATACATATTCATATGAGAGATTGTGTGAACTAATAGATGTATTGTATCTGCTTTCATGGATAGAATTGTATGTGTGAAGGCTGTGAAGCCTGGTCAGGTTATCAAACTGAGTTTTACAGAAACCTGTAATTAGGTACCAATCCTTAAATCCAGCACTGTCTGTACTGGTCAAACAGTCCTAGAATTAGAGTTAACCAGGTTAGGGTGATCCCACTCTCAACAAGAGCCCAAGGGGCTTCAATATACGCCCGTATATCTGGGATTACATTGGTTCAAATTTCAAGGTTGTTTAATAGCCTTGATTCCAATTGATCTAGCAATCCAGAGAAAGGTCTACAATTTTTTGCTTATGAGAATGTAACATATCACATCTTACATTGAATGATAAACTAAAATGAGCTTAACTCTTGGTAACTGGTTGACCTTGAAGCAAGAGCTGAGAGCTCACATATCCCACACTGAAATCGACAATAGTCAAACACAAGAAAATAGTAGTTTTCCTGCAAGTGGATTCATTTCAGACGAGAGAATTTTTCATGAAGGAAGAAGAAAGTGATGAAGTAAACCTTTGTTCTTGAGTTAATAAACAGGTGTGAAGTTCATAAAGGACTCCTTTCCCCGTTAAATTAGTAAATGTATGGTTTTTATTTCACAACAGTTTAACTAAATGAAGCGTTTCAAACATGGGAGACAACTCCACAGGACAATATCATATAAATGCAGGGGAAAGACTTTTGAATATTCCAACAATATTCCAACACATTTAGTCAGCTAAGCTTGATTCAGTTTTGGGGGACTGTGACCTAGAACTTTGACAAATTGATCTCATATGTATGGTTCCACTTTGCCATGCGAGTAAGGTATACTCAAAGTTTGGTACCAATCCATACCTTGAAACTAGAGCTATCGCATGGACAACAAATATTAATGGATGAATGGACAGAACGCAACATCGCATTACATGACCTCGTCTTCGACAGGCATATGAAAATGTGACTTTTAATGATTTCTTGATTTTGGGGTCACAGTGACCTTGACCTTTGACCTTGGCCTAAATTTTGGTACATGACAAACTGTCTCCCCTCAATTTCTCAATGGACACAAAAAATAATGATTTTTAACAATTTCACGATTTTGGGGTCACAGTGACCTTGACCTTTGACCTTGACCTACATTTTGGTATGTGACACATAGTGTGTCCTTAATGTATCTACTGGCACAAAAAATGTTATTTTTAATAATTTCCTAATTTTGGGGTCAGTGACCTTTGACCTTGACCTAATTTTTGGTATGCATCACTTCATTTCCGCCTATTGAATCCACTCACAAAAAATAAGAAATTTTTAACGATTTCCTGATTTTTCGATCACACTGACCTTTGACCTCTGACCTTGACCTACATTTAATATGCAACACATCGTTCCCCCCTAGGGCATCCACTCACCAAAAATTAGAACTGTAGATAGAAAACTGTCAACGATCAATGATTTCCTGATTTTTGACAACAATGACCTTTGACCTCTGACCTCGACCTTAATTTTGGTACGCGACACATTGTCTCCACCTGGCATATCCACTTACAAAAAATTGCAACTGTGGATAGAAAACGTTCACAGATATAGACCGGACACGAACACTTCAGTGATTTCCTGTTTTTTAGGCCAGTGACCTTTGACCTGTGACCTCGACCTTCATTTTGGTACGCGACACATCGTCTCCCCGTAGGGTATCTACTCACCAAAAATTGGAGCTGTGGATAGAAAACTGTCCCAGATATAGACCGGACACGAGAACCGGACAGACGTACAGACGGACAGACGGACGGAATCCACCATCCCATAATACGACCGCCTTTTGGGCGGGCGTATAAAAATGAAGGTTGAAAAGATCATTTTTGCTCAATAAATCAGTTCACATAATGAATCCAGCAAAATCCTCTTGAGGCGCACACAGACACATCCCATCAATGGTAGTAAAAAAATAAATCTATCTAATTCGCATAATAATAGGCCAAATATCTCTCATGCTGTTGAAACAACATAGACTGGTTCTTCAGATGGCAAAATAATTTTAGGACATGGCACCAGAGTTTTGGAGAAGAAATCAAAAGTTTTTCAATGACCTTTTTTACCTTCATTTTAGAGAGCGGGATCACCCCTTTTATACCTCCGTTTTAAAGAGCGGGATCACCCAAACCTTTTTACAGTGAAGAGGTCAGGGCAGTAATTCTGCACATGTGTATATGTAACCTTACCTGAAGGGCATTCATCTCCATAGGTGGAATTGAGAGGAGCCGGATCAGGTGACTTTTGACTGCAGTAGAACCCTGCATCACACTGAGGACCCTTGTCTGTCATGTTGAGAGAGGGACAGTAGTACCCACCTGGGCAGGAGGTACATTTACCTACAGACCCATAACGTATCTCAAACCTGTAATACACCGAAGAAAAGCTCCAAATTGTATTTTTTAGGACAATCTTATGATCTTGATCATTGTCCTCCTTAAATCCAATCCATGTATGATGATCCAGGCATTTCAAGACTTTTCTTTAATCAAATCTATCCAAGGAATGAAACCCAAACCTGGTAGTTAAGATAGTGAACCATATTACCAGGAAATGAATCTTAGCAATTTAAAACTCTGGGTATTCTTTCCAGATTAACTCTCATTGGCTCACATATGTTCAATGTTTGGAATGATTCAAAGGAGAGAGACAACCAGCATCTGTTCACTGAATATCCGAAAGTATTCATCAGACATATGCAGTAGTATTAGAATTAATTACATGTAGAAGTACTGTGTTGTGGACTCATTCATGTAATAGAGACAATCCTTGAAGGATGATCTTTAGGGTTTTAAGAAGAAACTTATCCCAAAAATAATATGTGGATATAAATGGACAACTAGAATATACCCGTATGTTCCAGCCGGGCATGGGACTGGGGTAGAGCTCCCCTCAGGGCAATAGTAGCCCTTGGGGCACACTCCCAGTATAACACTATCATCGTTCTCTGGACTGGGTGTGGTAGACCCATATCTCGACCAATAGCCTGCTGTCAATTTGCCTGTTGTATTCATCTGACCTAAAATGAAGAACAACTCGTCAATTGTTTGGTTATTACTGGCATGTAAATTAGCACTTCCGGTTAAATCTTAAATCTGTTGCAAACAGAATGATAATTGTAGGCCTACCTGACCCCAACACGATGACTACTTTTTTAGGTATTTGAGGCAATCCGTCTTTGACATGATATTGTTTTTTATATTTGACGAGAAGGTCTGCAATCAGCCGAAGCATCTGAATTCCTGTTTGTAGACTTTACGGAGCAGATCACTATTCCACTGTTCTGTCATTATTTCAAGTCACGGACATGATTTTTCAGAATAACTTTTTTCACTTTGTCCAAATTTAAGTAAATGTGTATGTATGGCTCATACATATCTGGACATCTTCATCATCTGGACACTTCAATCACCTGTTGCACATTATTGATAAATGGCTCTACTTTACCTGGAGAATTACAATAATAGCCAGCATCACATGGGAGACATTCAGACTCCGCCACCAGCCCCTCTCTATCTCCATAGGTCCCTACAGGACAGGGGGTTCCCTGAGACACGGGGATGAGTACTGTACTGGCAGGACAGTAATAACCTGCAGAATACAATATACCATAATAAGAACAGAGAACAGATATATGCCTCCATTTTAATTGATTAACCTGATAATTGAGCAACATTTTAGAACCTGTGCAAATAGAAGAATAATAATTTATAACCTTGCAATTCAAACTGAGCAACCATTTTGGATGAGATTTTTTCAGTGTTGTCAAGTAACGTGGAAAACAAACCAGCACAGCAGCGACTTGATAAACATGGAAAAAATCTTCAGAGAAGCCTTGGTCAACTGCGAGTAGAGAAGTTGTTATAACTAGTATGATAATCCCTCCCTCACCCATCCTATGTGCGCATGCTTTTCAATGAAGCACAGTTCAGTGCCATGCCATTTTTTTTTTCTTTTTCCAAAGACAATCCAGTCATGTCATCCTTCCATTGCAAACCCTGTACACACGCCAAATTATTGGATCCCATCTTGCCTTATTTTTCCTCCTCAAATGACAAGAGTTATCTTCTCTTGAAACCACAGTAACTGACCTCTTGGACAGAGTGTAGGTTCCGTGGCTGGATAACACAGGTAACCCGCTATGCAGAGCTCGCAGGTGGATAGTCCTGTATTGTTGGCGTAATATCCAATATCACATTGTGATGCCGAGGCGGATCCTCCAAGACAGATGTGATGTATAGGACAGATATCTCCCTCTGTGCTGTTATAATGGTCAGGTATGTAAGCGTCTCTGACACAGTAGTACCCAGGACTGCAGTCACCTAGAGATATCAATGAGAAATGGAGAAGAAACATAAATTTACTTAAAGTCAAAATAGTTATAGATGCTGGATGTCGTGTGGTTACTTCAGAGTTTCCACATGAACAGCTTCAATACATGCGCGTCTGAGATACTAAGGCTACATCTTAGAATCGACCGTATTCTAGTCTGAATCTGAGGTGCCAAGGGAGGCTTTCTTGTGAGGTCATATGATTGCTTTTTAGTCACCAGACATCGTCAGTTTTTCCCATCTCTTACATCTCACCAATTTAAGACAAAATGGAAGCTCGTTTGAAAAACAGGCGAAGAGCATTTCCCCAGATAATTTTGTAACACATAATTTGGTACTCACCATGCTCACAGGGCTTTAGATCTCTCCAATTTGGGCACACTCCCTATTAGGGGTGGCAATTTTTGTTTAGGACGGGACAGTGTGTGGGGCACATACCCCTGGAGGATGAGCAATCAGGAATCATCAGTGGTAGAAGTACCTCTGAGAAGGGGTTTCTTCACCAATGGGCGAAACCCAGTGTGAGGCAACACCAACTTTATTTTACGTTTCATGGGCCCACCGACATTAAAAAATCGAAATTTCAAATTGCCACTTTTATACTTCCCATGCAAGTTTGAACATGAAGACTTTGACCCCCTTTTTATTCCTGATTGTATGAATTAGGCTTTTGTATTCTATCTGAAACAATGCCAGCAAATAAAAATGAAAACAAAAAAATACCTTTCACTATAATTTTTCACTGTAAGTCAGCGAATTGTTATTGTTGTAAAATGCTAATACTACTTAGGCAATAACGACATTCAATGTAAATCAGGAACCTTCACTGGCTGTGTGATCTATCACTCTGTCATGGTACCCATATTTCGACAGTGATGCAGTATGTCAGAGCTAGGAAATGGAGGGTGTTTCAACAGCTCAGCCGATACAGCATGGTTTTAACTTACTGTTGAAAGCTGAGGCTGTTGGAACACATGCAAAATTCGCTAGATTGTTCTGAACGACAACTCACATGGGAATATACAATTATGAAAAATGAGAGTTACAACATTTGTAGGTTTCCATCAATTCTGATATGGATTGCCAAGAAAATTATACCTATATTATCTTAACATGACAGTCCTTATCTAAACTTCATGACATGTAG
Organism: Hanleya hanleyi; assembly: GCA_036873755.1. NCBI lineage: Eukaryota > Metazoa > Mollusca > Polyplacophora > Lepidopleurida > Hanleyidae > Hanleya > Hanleya hanleyi. Next base: position 9,474 of record JAVTVY010008402.1, read on the forward strand.
AAATATTCAATGTAGGTACATGTACATACCTACTATATCCCCATACTTTATTCATTTGTGTACAGTTTACTTAGTTCTTGTCAAATAAGCAGATTATGTATTCTTTTAATCAATTAGAGTGTGTATTGTATCACCTGAATCACACCATTTGTAGATCGCTGTCAGGTTATCGCTTAACATTTAACAATTTCTGAAAATGACAGCATTTTAATATCTGTCCAACTGGACTGACATATTTTACTGCCTTACCTACTCATAAATGTGTATTGGCTAAGATCCCATGCAGAAGCAAAGTAACTCCGAATAAACTTAAACACATGGTGACAGTCTCAATATTTCGACAAAATTTTATTTGTCATCTTCAGGATGTGACGATGGATGGTTAAAATTCGGCTATCAAATCCAAAACTTAACAGTGGTGTAAAAGCTTCGAAAGAGCTACAGTTATTCAGGTAGACTACTGTTTATTATTATTTTGGTATTTTTGTTTCTAATTTCAACTTTCATATATATTTCATCAATCACGGTTTAGATAAGATAATACAACCATCCAGCATTTCTGTGGTGTGTGTATTCCTTGTCTTGGTAATTAATAGCCTAATATAGTCTTGTATTTCCCATTCTGTAACTATCCAATTCTCTAGATTTTATTTCCGATTTCAATCCTAGGTACATTTCTTACGTTTCTCTAATCAACTTTTTTTTTTCTAATCTCTGTTTCAGTTGTTTATTCCCCTAATTGACATTTCTGCTTCCACTATACACACTCACACACCTCAATAAATCACCACCGGTCACTATTGATACTTATCTAACTATTGCCATTTCAATTGTGTATTGCCAGGCCTATGTGATGTGTGTATTCCTTGTCATGCCTATGTGCCACTCATGTTTATCTTGTTATGTTCACATATTATCCGATTGGCTATTGCCCTCTAATTTTGTGTATCGAACCATTTCAGTCTTTGTTACATGTAGTTGTTTCTGTATATAACAGCCTGTATCTGCTGTTATATCATATCCTGAAGATGACAAATCAAATTTTGTCGAATATTGAGACTGTCACCATGTGTTTATTAAGTTTATTCACAGTTACTTTGCTTCTGCATTATGCCAAGCTTATCAGTGGATCAACACGACTAAGATCACATTATGCCTTGTATATATACTGTGCGTATGGAGCTGTTTGTAACTTTGTTCACTGCTGGAGATGCTAGAACTAGTAGCGAATTATATGGAATGAAATTGTCATCCCTACCCAGAGTTGCTTTTCTTCTCTAATATTGGAAAATCATCAGTGGTTCCAATGGATTACTTCATTTAGATATACATGTAAAAATTTCTCAGGTGGGATGTGCCATATAGCAGGTATGTAGAAGTTCCACTTCAAAAAAGTTTCTTCTTTTTCAGTTCAAAAAATTATTATCAACAGTTGTAACTATCCTGTCAAAATGCAATGGTATGTGCAATTTCAATCTCGAGTTTCAAATAAATTCTGGGGACCTCCACATAAAACCAAAAATTGAGCATTAACTGATTGATAATTTGTGATTTTATTCAAACCAAAGTCATGAGAATTTCATATATTTAAAAAAAATGGCCATTTGGCATGTGAATTATAACAATGGGGATGTTACATTCATGTTCAGCAAAACAGAATTACTTTTCCCTGATTAAGAAGCAAATTTCCATTTTTGTGAAAACAAAATCTTATTTGGAGACGCATTTTTGCGTCTCCATGATTCGCCAACACCACCAAAATCTTGTCAGTCCTTTGCCTATCTTGCAAGATCATTATACCCAAATTTCATGGAAATCAAACACGTTGTTTAGAACGGAAGTTTTGACATTAAGTCAGATAATTGAGATTTTTCATTTAAATGGCAATTTGGTTCGCACCGACAGGGAATTATCATGTCGGCAATCCTATATTTATGCTTGGCAACCTAGAATAGAACAGTTTTAAATATTTCTCCAAGCGAACTGGTAAATTTTCATTTCACAAAAAACTTTTTTTTTTGAGACGCAAAAAACTTGCCTTTATAGTTATGCCAGCTACACCAAAACCTTTTCAGCACATTGCCTATCCTTGAAGACTATTGCAATAAAATTTCAAAGAAATCAGACAAGCCGTTCAGACGAAATCGTCAGAGAAAGTTTTATCTATGCTCTGACTACATCGCCACCTAGTGGTGAGCAGCAGGTATCGAAACACAACCAGACAAATTTCCCAGGCCTAAGGAGATAGCACACCAAATCTGACCCGAAAATATTTAACGGTTTCAGAGATATTCACGTTTAAAGTCGCGGCGGCGGCGGATCCGGCAGAGCCGTTTCTCATGAAAACATAAGAGCATCCACTTTGTGGAAATGCTCTAATTACCGTGATGTACCTCATCAAAAGGAGGTTCATCTTGTTCTTTTAAAGATTTTGAAAATGTTCACTCAAACATGCATGTTGACTGACATTGCATTCAAGCTTCCACCAATTGTATGTATCTCAGCCACACTTTGATTGTGGCTTCTCATTTTAACATTATGGGCGACACTTGATCAAGCTCACCTGTAGGGGCTGTTAAGGCTGTTCCATTACAGTATTTCCCAGGATCACAAGCTCGGCAGGACGCTGCCTCGGATGTCCCTAAATTGTCTGGGTTATAGGTACCCCGGGGACATGGCACCATGAAAGTTGTCCCCTGTGGGCAATAATAGCCAGGTTGGCAGACATCGCCATACAGAATGGCCACTTTGTCCCCAGATGTATCATTGTTGAAGACAGGGTCGTCGGACTGAGCAGATCCCCAGCAGATATGTCCAGCCTTACACTGTCCCGCCGGAGCCTTGGCCCCATTATCACGGCAGTAGTGCCCCAGAGGACAGTTGATACAGTCAGACAGCAGAGACTTGTGCGTTCTGAAAGAGACAATATCAGCACGGTCAGGTCATTAATACCTACATGCAGTATATACAACATTACTCAGCTTGTAGCTGGGCCTCACTATCAAGACAGCAGTAACCCAGCTAAAAGCTGTATGATCAGTACTTTTGAGTTCTGATATGGAATATCATTCTGATGCAGAATTTTTAACTTTGAGACTCATATTCACTGGGATCTACAAAAATAATACAAATAATGAAGACAAGCAATCCAATGCAAGAGTTTTTGCTTTATTTTCTTGTTCACTTAAGAAATACCTTGACAGCTCATACATTTACACTGAGAAACTCAGATTTTGCATTATTTTGTGAGCTGGTAAATAGGAATGATCATATTTCTTAATTATGCCGATCAAATTCCAGGGCATTTGATGGTCAAATGAGTCATGGGATCATTAGAATATTCACCCTATTCTTATAGAAAGCTACAAGTTATATTTCACCAATGAGTTGCAAAAATAAATCTTCCACACTTCACAAGATTGGTGACTCCAGTAAATCATACACTCAGGAGCATCTGCAAATTGAAGGCTACTTGAATTATCTCCCTTTGTTATGAGAGTAAAAGTTGTCTCCCTTGGTGTGCAGGTGTCTAATCCAACAGAACAATCCACATCGTGTAAACCTGATTATCCGGTACTCACTCGTTAGAGTAGGTCCCTGGCGGACAATCAGCAGGGACGTAGGTTCCGTTAACGTCTCCACAGTACTGACCAGCGGGACATGCGAGGTGGTCGACCATAGCCTTATCTGGACAGTAGAAGCCGGGCTCACATGTTATACATTCACCGTATCCATTATATGGCATGTACGTTCCAATCTCACACTCGTACTGGGCAACAGAACCATTCAGAGAGTAATGACCTGTGTATAAGACATGGAAATCTCGTCAGATAATACAAAATATATCTACATTTCATGAAAAAAAGATGTAAGTTAAACATGTATCTGCATTATACTCAGGTTATTTCCTCTCATAATTCAATCGCAGGAAGTGAACATTTGGTGGATATTTCATTCAAGGATGTAACCTGGTGGTGAATCAAAGCAATTAAATTTTTGAATAATGTTGTATTCAAAATTGAGTAAAAAAAATTATAGGTTTGTGCGCATTTTTTAGCAGACAATGTCAATGGATTGACCCATGCTTCATTTGATAACCCAGAAAACATAGCCCTGGTTTTGAAGCATATTCATGGTAAAATCATATAAATAGTATTTCACTTTTTCTTATATTCTAATTGTTTGAAGACCATCATAATATCTATCAAAATGTATCAAATTGGATGGATGTTGCTGCACAGAATTCTTGGCTAGAAATCTTTGAAAGGAAATCCCATCTCTAAACCTAGGAAAGGGAGATAAAAGGAAGTATGAACCAAAATTGTTCATATTGTTCATCTTATAATCAGGAGGTGTTCAAACAGGAAGTTAACAAAATGATCTAAAATCATGATGATAATTTAGCAACGTCGTTGTTATTTTAATGATATTTAGAGGGTGGTCAAAGGTGATGGTACGATAAGGCGGGATTTTGGCCTATACGTGGTGCGGCTGAAATCGAAAAAATAAAATGTCCTAGAAATACTTAGGTTTTAATGTAACCGCAAGAGAAAATATAAGTACACAATATGTGAAACTTTCAGTGCGATTGCGTTATGATTATAGATATAACATGGAACTGAAATCCACAGCTTGTGCTATTTCGTGAAAAGAGGGTCTAAATCGAGTCCTTCAGACACGCATTTAGACGAGAAGGACCCCTTGGACCAGAACGCCATTTAACCTGATGTTGTGTGGTAACATTATATTCCCACTGCTGGAAGATCTTTTTGGTCCAAGGGGTCCTTCATACTAAAAAATGAAAAGTTATGATTCATAACGTTTGAAGTTTTCGTAAGTAGATTAAAGTGATAAAATAGCCTGTTACAGTTGTTCGTATGTCGTGGTGTAGTGGATACGCACGTTGGATCACAAGCGCCTCGGAATTGTCTTTTACCGAGTTCGAATCCCAGGGGGTCAACATGTTTTTGACGTCGACAAGTTATTTCAATCTTTCTCATTTTTGTAAAAAAAAATTGCATTCAGTAGGCCCCCTATATCTGAAATAAGATTTTAGGCTATCATTATGAACCAATTAAAACTAAAATAAATATTGTTTACCGATCACACGATCCGTGTGGACATTAGGGGCCAGTCAAACGTTGAAATAGAACGATCAGTCGCTACCTGTTACAACGGCAATATATTCGCCTAAATTGTGTATTTATTCTTCAATATGTGCATGTAAAATCGACTGCAACGTGGTGAAATAATAATGCCTTGGTACCGAACATATATGAAGCTATCATGGTTCACCGTAACATTCAGTCCGTTGATTGACAGTTGCCGCGGACGACAAGTTGTACATTGCATTATGATTGACAGATGGAGAGAAGAAATGTACATTCCTATGAGTCGGCTGGCTGTGGGCAAAAACCCCGCCTTACAATACCATCTCCTTTCTTAGAATGACAATTTAATTTTTACCGTTCGAAGGAGAGAGCACTAATATTGGTTTCATTTGAAATAAACTAAGGTCAACTTAAAAACAGAGCATTTAATGTGGAGAAATATAGTGATATATTAGGATTCTAGGGTTCAATTTATAGGAACAAATACTCCTTCATTGTTGAACTTTTCAAAATTTAAGGTTTGATTGGCTGTAAAATATACTGCTCGGAGGGAAGACTATTTTCTATAAATTACTACCAACCAGATCATGGCAAGGTCATCACACTTTAACGAGAACTTTCACAATTTACCTGGATCCGTAACATGCTGACGTGGAGTTTTGGCCCCGCCTGTACAGTAGTGGCCCGCCCAGCACAGTCCAGTGGGCTGACCCCCAGCAATTGAGGAGCAGTAGTAGCCCTGGTCACAGTCAAAACAGTCATAATAGTTGACCGCTCCGGACACGTTACTGTAGGTACCAGCTGGACATGGCTTAGCCTCGAAAGATCCTGTTGTAAGTATTTGACATATGTATATTGGGAATTTGGGAATATAAATTACATGTATACAATTGACACTGAAACTATACATATTTTGAATTCAAAGAAGATAGAGAATTACATTTAACATTGTTCAGGAATTCAAAGCAGATGAAATTTATATACTCAGCCAGATTGAGAATCATAATAATTATATTGGTTCTAGGCAAGATAAAAAATAATTATATTTGTTCTATGCAAGAGAAAAACTAATGTTAATCAGCAATGATATGTATATAAAATATTTCCCAGGACAGTGTGTAGGATACATCATACAATTTAATACAAATGATCAGGCCCCAATCCAACATGAATTAAAGCTAGAGATTAACAAAATTAGTTTCCAGTGAGGATGGAAGACTTTCCTACATACCTTGAACACAATATCCTCCTGCTGGACAAATCGCTCCAGTCACACCGTCTGTAGGACCAGCCGTCGAGGCCCCACCTGTACACACAAACCCTGGATCACACTGACCACGGGGCATGAGGAGACCCGGTGCATCACAGAATGAGCCAGGATCACATGCCGTACAGTTACTCACATCTACCAGGTCTGGTGGGAAAGAGACAAAAAATATTTATCATAAAGTGTGTGTCTGACTTTTGTTCTTCATAATCCAATGATAGGCCTGGGGACGTTTGAACACTACATGTTGAAGATCTCCATGGTTTTCAAATGAACAGACACAAAGCGGTCAGCAAGACAGTAATAATATATACTCCGAGTCTAAAAACCAAAACTTCCAAAACTTATTATTATTAATATTACCAGGACTGGTTTGGGGAGGGGGGAGGAGGAGGGGGATGGGTGAGCATAGATTAAGACCACTAAATTAGATGTCAATGTTAGACAATTTCCAGTGTACCTTATTACCTTGTCCTTATACAGAATGCCTATCACCTGTTAGAAGCAGACCAAGACAAATCATTTCCAGAAGCGGAAGGGGTTACACTGAACCATAATTTCACTTACTTTCTGCATCACCATAGGTACCCACAGGGCAGGGGACGGGGGCAGACACTCCAGCAACGCAGTAATAGCCCCTGTCACAGTTAGGCGGGGTACTGGTCCCCAGGGGGCAGTAATAACCCTCTGTACATGTCTTACAGCTTCCCAAGTCAGGTGTGGCTATAACATCGGTGAACGTACCCTCTGGGCAAGGGACCTGTATGTAAATGAGTCAATACGTACATACAGGCACGGAAATTTGTCCATCTTTTGACTGAGATCCAAGTTCAAGAACATCATTTTATTTTCAACTTGTAAAATACAATATTTTTCTTTACCTTCATAAAACAAAAGTGAATTGCAGGCAAGCACCTAAAAGGTGCGTGGACCCCTCAGCCTGTTTTTTTTGGTGAAGTAGGATCAGGGCTGCATCTAGAGCCACTTTAGTTCCAGAAAACGTATGGGTGCCCAAAACTCAAATGAAACAAAAATGAAAGTGTTGTTGTTCAATTTGAAAGGAAATACTCCAAGAAAAAGCTTCTGGGAGCCTCAATATCGATCCGATTGCATAGAGGGTATTGAATTTCATGTTAATAAACCTCTGTTTCGTGATTGATCACAGGCTCTTTGCACCGAAATTCACTAAAAAAATTGGTCCCTCAATAATGAATTACGAAAAGGAACTGGCATGGAAGTTGTGGATCGGAACCTGCAAAAAATCCCTGAATACAGCCCTGCGGATACAGTTTGTGTGATTTCTGTACCGTATATAATAGACTTCGTTCTCACATGAGTGGTGTGCTGGGATTACAGCATGCAAGAAAGTGTAGCTTTATCAGTGGCAATTTATACATTGCACAAGTGTGATAACAAGTTAATGGCATAGAAACACTCTGATCGACACAGGCCCACCTGGGGGGCATAAGCTCCAGGTATGCAAACTGGTTCAAAATTGCCCAGAGTCAGGCTAAAAATGGGCTCTCCTAATCACTCGTTTTAAATAATTTCCAAGGTATATACATGTACAGTAAGATGTTTGGTGACAGAAATTGAAGCATTATGTTGTACCAGTTAAATGTGTGGACACAAATACGGCTCATGCAAAAGTTTTAGGATAAATCATATGATGTGGAATAGAATGATTTAACAGCAAAATTGAAGAAAAATGTTGTCCTTCACTTAACCCCCAAACTTCAACATTTAGTGCCCCAGGGGTGGGGAAATCCTCCCGAGGGTGGTGCATACATGTAGGTTGAACAAATGTAGCATCATGTAAGCTCCCAGAATATATGGGGGGGGGGGGGGTTCCATCCAATGATTTTCTTGAATCTTGAATGGACCAGGCTTTCTTGTATCAGGGAACCTTCAAAAGTCACAATGAAACATGCAACCAAGGGTTCCCGATGGGCATAGATAACAGTGCAAAAGCTAAGCCATCAATAAATAATAAAAAAAAAATAATTAAAAATCAGGAAATCATCATAGCCATCTGAAAATCTAATCATTTCATCAGTCAACATTCAGGAAGCTCTCACCAAAGTTTGGTCAGGCCCGACTTGATAGATCTGCAGATATTCAGCGGACAAGAACATGTTGATGGGCATAGATAACAGTGCAAAATCTGAACCATCAATAAATAATAAAGATAAATAATTAAAAATCATGAAATCATCATAGCCATCTGAAAATCTAATCATTTCATCAGTCAACATTCAGGAAGCTCTCACCAAAGTTTGGTCAGGCCCGACTTCATAAATCTACAGATATTCAGCGGACAAGAAAATGTTGACGGACGGACGGACGGACGGACGGACGGACGGACGGACGGACGGACGTACATGGCAACGACAAGACACCGCAGCCCTATGGGCTGAGGGGTAAAAATGTACAAAATCAACAGTATGTTGAACATAATTATGCTGCTGTAAATTCCATACATGCACAGAAGTCTAAATATGGTCATTTTGGAAGCTATTTTGATTGCAAAATTCCCTCTTCATTTGGGGAATTACAGGAACAAGTGACTATAAATGACAAATCACTTGTAATTAATGACATTTCAATCATCATTACTCACAATTTGAAATGTATTTCAATGGTAATGCATCAAAATGTTTCAAATGCTCTGTATAGATCATTAACATCAGACTCAACAGTTACCATGGTAATCTGTGCAGGAGTGGAAATATTCAAACTAATCAGCAGGACAATTGTTCTGCTCATCAAAAAAGTTGATGCTGATACAGGCAGAACCTTTTATATTTCCTCGCAACATGTTTTATATTTTCTAGTGATTCAAGGCTTATAAAATGTGTTGGATAATCGTCCGAAGGATAAACAGTTTGGATAATCATCCGAAAGATAAACAGTTTTTAACGGACAGTACGTTTTTGCAAGACATGTCAGACAAATCATTGTACATGTATAATAAAACATGTACATGTTTGAAACATAAACAAATACCCACCTGCTGAGGTCCAAATGATCCGATATCAGCAGGATCTGTCCCGTATGGATTGGTGAAGTTTGTGGGGCAGTAGTACCCTTTATCACAGGAGCCCGTCTCGTTGAAGGAGCCTTCCTGACAGTAGTACCCAGCTTGACAAGGGTCACAGTCGGCAGTACTCGCTCCTCCTGGGTCACGGTTTATTGTACCAACAGGGCAGTTCACTTCCTCCGGTGTAGCTGAAAGGTCAATTTAGAAGTGCCTTCAAATTGTCTGATCTGTGAATATGGTATAAGTCCTACACATTAAACATTATGATTCCCTCTAAAATATAGTAAATATAAAAGATTAATCCAAAGAGAGGCACTGTGTAAGACCGAAGACCGGAAGATCCAGTTCTGCATATTGAGTAGTTAGTCGCATGGGTCTCAGAAAGGTGTGAAATAACATTCACTACAGAGGCATAGCCATAGGCTGATTAGAAATATGGTCACATTTTATTTAGTACAAGAAAAGTCAAAGTCCCATTTTATATTTCTTTTTGTCATCTCCTTACATGGAACCGACTTGGGAGTAAGAAGTGTCCATTTTGAATCTAATTTTGGCAGCTATTTTGGAGAATCTCCATGCATAAATATTACCCAGAGTGCATCAGCCAATCAGATGATTTTTTTTTCTATCACCACCAGCTGCCATTTTGCAAGTCATGTGATGCCAAATTTGTTCAAAATTACCATTCCACAAGATCTCGAAAATGTCAAAAAGACGAGATTTTTCACTGCCAGAATTGTGAATTTCTTAATACATGTAGTGGTATCAAAGGCATTACATTTATCAGATTTCTCAAATTAATATACTTTGATGGATCAAGACTGAATGGTTTATGGTATCAGCCAGAGCTCAACAATAATGGACACAATCGATTTCCAAACAATTTTATTGAGAGTGTGGTGTGGACCCAATGTCAAATCCCAATAGCAAAATCTTTTTTCCTCCAAAACATTAGCTTACCTTCAGGGCAGTACTGTCCCTTGGTGCAGGACGTTGCCTCAGACACGTCACTGAGTCCGCCTGCGCAGAACTTCCCCGCTGGACATTTCTTGTTATTAATCATATCACTGTAAGATGTGGTCACATTGTCGCAGTAGTACCTGCACAACAGAACATAGAACAGTTGTCACGCTGTAATTTAGAACTGCTTCATGAGATATGGTAATCTCTCTAATAATTCAATCACCATAATTTCCCACCATAAAATATGGGGATGATTAAATATATTAGAACAGGAAGTTGACTAAACGTTTCAAAATCATGCATATAATCCACTATTCCTTTGTCATTTCAATGACTTCAGAGGGTGATCAAATTTATTGGAACCACGAATTGAATTCCGTCTCCAAATTTGGAGATGCCTGATTTTTGATAGGGGAATTGAATTATTAAAGGGGTTACCATAGACAGTGATACACTTTGGAACACAAATATTTTTATATAAAAATATTAAATGATACAGGTTCCACACCCCTTATTTTTCAATTTGATTGTTTGGCATAACTGGACAGGTAATGAAGATTCAGGTGAACTGAATATACATTGTACATTACCTTCCGTCTCCTATCAGAGATTATAGCTATTTCTAACATGAGTAGTGTGACCAACGTCACAGGACCTACGAAGTAGGGTGAGGAAGATGACTTGGGGGTCCAAGCGTAATGTAATTTGTCACCTAGATCACTTGGGGGTTCAAGCGTAATGTTATAGGTCACCTAAGTAGGTCAACTTTTCATCAAAAGTAGGTCAGCTCAAAACTTGCTGGCAACAGTCCCTTAATGTACGTTCATACCAAAAATCAAGGTTCTAATGTCAACGGTTCCTGCCGACGAGAGGATTCGGATGGACTCTGACTACCGGACAATTTGCAAATGAGAGCCAACTTCGTAGGAAAAGAAAATCCCAAGTGGTTCTTTATGAAAAGCCTTGAACATCAGTTTAGAATGATCAGTTTATAAAGCCATATTAGACGGAGAATCCTGCATTGAACAGTTGTGACTCATACCCTATGTCACAAGATGGACACTCCCATTGTCCAGGTTTGGAGTATTTCCCCAGTCCACATTGTGAAGGGTCTATCGTGCCCGACCCACAGAAGTGCCCCGCCTTACAGTCCAAACAGTCAGATTCACCCTTGGCTGCATCACCTGTAATACAAAATAATTATTAATTAAATATTTAAATGCCAGTTTAACAATCAAAATGCATAATATTATGTTTGGAAAACATACTGAAATTGTTAAACCAGTCACGAAAAAGAGAGAGTGAGGAGCAAATAAAAAGTTTAGCGAAAAAGACACTCCTGTATAGACTTACTCTGAGAATAGGTTTGGATGGCTGGCAGGATGAATTTTACTTGATTAGACTAAATCAAACCATTATTCAATATCAGACAGGTCAGAATAATTCAAAATTGTTAGGACAAAATGATTCTAATTTGCATTTCATGTACTGGTACACATTCCAACATAAAGGAAAATCAAAGGAATGGCAGATTTGATGGGCTGTATTTTATGGTATTTTTCATCAGGCTCGACTAAAATTACAGATGGCCAGAACAAAGGCCAGAATATAAACGCATATAAAGGTGGAAAGTGTTTCAAGAAGAAATTTCCAGCTTATCGGTCATGTAAGGCGAACTGATGTGAATTTACAGGATTTCCAATAGTGGTGAATGCTCAAGTGGTTGACCTTCATTCCATCTGCTAACATGTTAAGTCATGTTGAAAAGTGGTATCTCATCTTACATAAGCTATATCGCAAATTTCCCCTCTCTCTCTCTGTTCATGCCAACATTACAGGGGCTTCACCTTCACTTTTTTAACACTTACCTCCAACATAGTCATTGGTAGATCCTACAGTGGACGGTATAATCCCATTAGGCATGTACGTACCACGGGGACAGTTCTCGGGGATACGCACAGCAAATTCACAAAACTGACCTGAAATCAGAAAAAATTATCTGTATTAACTGGGGAGCAAACTGGCTGTTAAACTGGGGAGCAAACTGGCTGTTGATGATCACAGCATTACACTTATTTCATCAGGTCAGAGAGAACTACCTCTCTAAAACGGAGGTAAAAAAGGTTGTTTTTGCTTAACAACTTTTGATTTATTCCTCAGAACAGTTCAAAATCTTCAGGTGATCAACTTAGCTTATAAATTGTTACATCTCCTAAACAGTGGTTTTCCAATGAAAATGAGCATAGTCTAAGTTTTAATACAGAAAAAACATGCTGTATATTATTATGCAAATGCAGAGAGATAACAATTTGGTTTTTTTTAATACCATCCGATGAGGATAATTATATATATGTCCATGGTTGGCTATGTTGAGTGTCGCTTAGTTTGCTATATTCTTGACTTCACTGGACAAAAAAGACCTTTTTACCTCCATATATTATAGAGGTAGTTCTTGCTAACCTGTTTATGTCACTTACTACTCTTACAACTATTATCCGCACATCATATTCCTATGAAGTAGGCTACCATCTGCAAATTGTGTGGTAGTCAGTGAGTGATCGAGTCCATCCAAATCCTTTCGTCAGCAAAATAAGGAGAACCGTTGACATTAGAACCTTGATTTTTTGCATGAAGGTGCATTAGGGGACTGTTACCAGCAAGTTCTGAGCTGACCTACTTTTGATGAAAATTTCTGGTGATTTTTGATGAAAATCACTGGCGATTCTGACTTGGGCTGTGCCCATCTTAATATACATGTAAGGAGGATTTCAACTTGGGGCAGGGGAATTTCCAAGAGTTCAGTGCACGTCAGAGTCCTGATGCATACCCTTCGTAGGTCCTGTGGCATTAGTCACACTGCCATGTATCACTAAGGTTAACAGTAACTCCTTCGGTGATGCTTTACCAGTTAAACCTTGTTGAAGTGATCTTACCTTGTGTGCAGTTTTTACACTGAGCTGCCTCATACAGGCCGTATTCATCATTGTAGGTACCATTAGGACAGCCGTACTGACTGGCAAACTTTGTACCCGAGGGACAGTAGAAACCAGGAGGACATACATCTGTGGGAGAAGACTCTCCACCTAAAACACAAAAGACAAATTTGAGAAGATGAAACATGAAAAAAGAAGGATCCTTGTAATAAACAGAGGCAGCACCTAAAAGGTACAACAACCCCTCAGCCAGAAAGTTTTAGTCAGTGTATATTGGTACACAATGAATGAAAAATGCATATATAAATCCTGAAAGATTTGGTTTAATGCAGAAGATGCTTTAGCAGTGGCTTGTAAAAGATTACGAGAGATCCTGAAGGATCTTGGCGCCCACCATTGTCCGATAATTGTAAGCTATTAACAAGAGGATATTTTTGTCCATTGTTACTAAGAACGAACGATTGATTTATAATTTTGTTTACAGAATTTCGAATCTGTGCGAAAAAGATCAAAAAAGGAACACTGGAAAACACCAAGATATAATCCTTCTAAGTTTCAGGAGTTTCAAGATTTCTAGAAACTGTTCTTATGTCGGTTGTTATAGTCCAAGAGAAATGGGCAAAGTTAGTCTGAAAGTGAAGGTATATGTACAGATCGAGGATCCTTCGTCTTCGTTTTGTAGTATTTTTATTTCATTTATTTTTTTGCACGTGTCATCATTGGGTACTGGAAGCGAAGACAAATCTCTTTGACACTTTGGCATGAGCTATGAAACATACCGGTACTTAAGATTTTATAATTAGGAACGAATGCTGATTCTGTTCTGTTTACTGGGCTAGTTTGAGATATCTCTTTTAAGACACCATGCTCGAAAATAGTAAGATTAATGAATACTGAAGGGATCCGGTCCGCGCAGTAATGTTGAAACTTCGAAAGTGTCTGAATCCTGATTATCTCCCTTGGATCGCAACATGCAGTAGTCTACAGTTGTCAAGTTGTGACGTTGTGTCACAAGAGTGACGTCCCTTCATGTAGCCGACCTGCGGACAGACGAAAAGGGTGGGGCAGTTCATTTGCAACTGCATGGACTAAAGAAAACTGATTTAAAATTTGAAGAAATACATTTTAATTCCGAATTATTTGAACTCCTTGATATGGAAGGTGAAAGTATGGATATTCTCTATAGTCAATATATAGAATATGCCCCACCGTTTGATCCGCCGACTCTTGTGATGCAATGGCACAACTCGAGAATACCGTATTAATTTGAAGCGTAACTTGGATTTTCGAATCGAATCAAAAAGGTATCTTGCACAACTAGGCCCCATGTGGGACCCGTGTACCAAATTTCAGAAAGATCCATGAAATATTTCCTGAGAAATGACGATAACTACGTTTCAAGGGGAAATTGGATTTTCGAATCGGACCAAAAAAGGTATATTGCACAACTGGGCAACAAGGGGAATCTGTGTACCAAATTTGAGAAAGATCCATGCAGAACTGAGAAATGACGATCAAGTCTCATGGGGAAATCTAAGATGGCTGCCTGGTGACCATATTGGATTTCCGAATCGGATCAATAAAGGTATCTTGTACAACTAGACCGGAACGGGAACCTGTGTACCCAATTTGAGAAAGATTCATGCAGTAGTTCCTGAGAAATGACGATAACGAGGTTTCATGGGGAAATCCAAGATGGATGCCTGGTGGCCATATTGGATTTTCGAATCGGACCAGAAAAGGTATCTTGCACAGCTAGACCCGAAGGGGAACCTGTGTACCAAATTTGAGAAAGATCCATGCAGTAGTTCCTGAGAAATCGAGATAAGGTTTCATGGGGAAATCCAAGATGGCTGCCTGCTGGCCATATTGGATTTTCGAATTGGACCAGAAAAGGTATCTTGCACAACTAGACCCCAAGGGGAACCTGTGTACCAAATTTGAGAACGATCCATGCAGTAGTTCCTGAGAAATCGTGATAACAAAGTTTCATGAGGAAATCCAAGATGGCTGCCTGGTGGCCATATTGCATTTTCGAATTGGACCAGAAAAGGTATCTTGCACAACTAGACCCAAGGGAAACCTGTGTACCAAATTTGAGAAAGATCCATGCAGTTGTTCCTGAGAAATCGCGATAACAATGTTTCATGGGAAATCGAAGATGGCTGCCTGGTGGCCATATTGGATTTTCGAATCGGACCCGAAAAGGTACATGTATCTTGCACAACTAAACCCCAAGGGGAACCTGTGTGCCAAATTTGGGAAAGATCCATGAAGTAGTTCCTGAGAAATCACAATAACAAAGTTTCATGGGGAAATCCAAGATGGCTGCCTGGTGGCCATATTGGATTTTCGAATCGACCAGAAAAGATATCTTGCACAACTAGACCCCAAGAGGAACCTGTGTACCAAATTTCAGAAAGATCCACGCAGTAGTTCCTGAGAAATCGTGATAACAAGTATTTTTTACGGACGACTGACTAACTGACTGACGGACGACGGACCACGGACGAAAAGCGATATGAACAGCCCACTGATGGTGGGCTAAAAATGTGATAAATTCAATGTGGGATGCTGGATGAATTGGAGAACTATAATAAATAATTTGACATATCACGTGCGAAAAATATGGTGGAAGAACAAAAATATTCTGAACAAAAACAAAAGGCTTCAAGCCATTCTTGCTTTGAACCCTTAGTAATCTGAACAATAATAAAAGTCTTCCGATTTTCAGTGAGAGCCAAGTAATACAGAGTTTTGATAGGAATACGAAGCTGCGCATCTAAAACCCCTCGGCTCTGGATGACAGCCATTCACAATCTATTCAATTTGAACCATACATGCACTACTTTGAAAATATCAGGAACATCAAGCAGTCAAGTGACAAATATACAGAATATCAAAAAACTTGCAATCAGAAATGGCCGCAAAGTTTTCCGTCCAATCAGAGAAACCGGCAATCATTACTTGTTACTTGATGTCTCTATGACGTATATCAAGCATATTAAACACTTGAATAGTATCAAAGGATATATAGATCATCAATGATTTTACATAAATTGAAATTTGCTGCCAAGGTTTCCATCCAATCAGAGAAAATGGTTCAGTCATTCATTTTTAGTCTCTTAATGTACTGATGATGTATACTAAGTCTTGCATCAAACACTTGAACAGTACCAGAGGTATAGATTTTGCATAAATTAAAGATGGCAATAAAGTTTCTCACCTAATCAGAGAAATTGGTTGTCATTAATTATAAGTTTTTGATGTATCGATGATTTGTAGTTTCATATGAAGCACCAAAATGGTATCAGATATAGATCATTAATGATTTTGCATAAATTAAAATGGTCGCCAAGATTTCCGTCCAATCAGAGAAACCAGTTCTGTCATTCATCGTAAGTCTCTTGATGCAATGATGATGTATATCAAATTTTACATTGAGCACTTGAACGGTATCAGAGACAGAGATCATTAATGATTTTGCATAAATTACAAATGGCCGGCCATCCTTCCCACCTCTCAGAAGAACTGATGTGGTTATTCATCGCAAGTCTCTTGATACATCGATGCTGTATACCAAGTTTCATATAGAACATTTAAATGGTATCAGAGATATACATCAATAACAAGCAGCCAGAGGATGCTAGGTCCCCCGCCGAAATGGCAGCAATATTTTTTAGCATTGTTGGTCTCAGGGGATATACATGAGGGAGCCAACTGCTGCTTCATAGGCGTTGGATGTGGAAGGGTCTTTCTGCCTTCCCAAGTTTTAAGATCAACTCAGAACGATTGACTGAAAGTTGATTGCTTCTGTGATATAGTTTCCATGCAGTGAAGCACCGAGAAGCATCCCCAAGTGACATCTCAAGGCATTATCTGCAAACCAAATTTGACGAGAAGCTGAAGGCATCAACCTGTTGCCCGGAAACCAAATTTTAAATTTGCCACCAGTTGTCGCCACCTGTAGGTGCAAGTGAGCGAAATGCAATCCCAAGCATCATCTCATGGCGTATTAGCCTATAGTATCTTCTACAGGGGGCCAATGATCGGCTGATGCAGCAACAACAGCATTTTCCCAGTTAGACGGCAGATTTTGAAATCAAAAACGAGGCCGCGCTATGTCATCAGTCAACTGAGACAGTCGCGTGGTTGTGTATGAAGATTGGGGTGGATCTTATTTAATAGTGATCCAATGAAAATGCTCGTATTAGTTTAAAATGGCGGGGTCAAATGACCAATCACTGAACGGGAGACAGCTGGAACAGTACGTTGACACTGTCTGTTAATACATGTACAGGGGGCGTCGGAAGCAAATTCAAAGTGGTACGGCCACTATCATTGCACTTTAGGTGAGGATCCAGGGGCCGCCCAGGCCCCAGATGCTCCTGGGGTCTAGATCGCCGAAGAAGCGTTCTGAGCGATTTCTGGCGTCAATCAAAATCACTCTGCACTGAAGTGTATTTTTAGTTCTTTCCTAACCCTTTTACCATGAAAACGCAATCGATGGTTTTCTGCGATGCTGAATTACAAAAAATTGTGTATAGTATAGTACTTTATCCTAGGCACATCGTGTAGAAGTAACCGAGATGAGGCATCGATAATGTATACCAAATTTTACATTGAGCATTTGAACAGTGTCAGAGACAGAGATCATTAATGATTTTACATAAATTAAAGATGGTTGCCCATCCTTCCCGTCACTCAGAGGAACTAATGTGGTTATTCATTAATGCAAGTCTCTTCATACATCGATGCTGTAAATCAAGTTTCGTATAGAACATTTGAATGGTAGAGATAAACATCATTAAAGATTTTGAATAAATTAAAGATGGCCGCCAAGATTTCCGCCCAATCAGAGAAACCAGATCTGTCATTCATCGTAAGTCTCTTGATGCATCAATGATGTATACCAAATTTTACACTGAGCACTCCAACGGAATCAGATATAGAGATCATTAATGATTTTGCCTAAATTAAAGATGGCCACCAAGGTTTTCAGTCAATCAGGTCCCGATTCAAAGTATCTGGACGTATCGATGATATATACCAACCTTCATATAAAACAATTGAATGGTAACCGAGATATGTAGGCTATCATTATCGATTTCGCATGAATTAAAGATGGCCTCCAGGGTTCCCAGCTAATCAGAAAAGCCTGTTTGGTAATTCGTTGAAAGTTGCTTGATGTATCGATGATGTATATCAAATTTCGTATTGAACAGTTGAATGGTTTCCGAGATATGGATCATTAGCCATTTTGCATGAAATTAAAGATGGCTACTAAGGTTCCCATCCAATCAGGTCCCAATTCTATAGGCTTCTGGTCCTTGACTAGGTAAATAAGCATACCAAATTTGGAATTCATCAGCGGAACAGTTTTCCGGCTATCTCGCTCACGAACGGACGTACGGACAGACGGACGTACAAGATGGTGACAATACCCCATGGCCAAAATTGGCCGAGGGGTAAAAACATGGGTCTGTACCTGATAAATTTTAAGCCTTTTGGGGTTGCAACTCATTCATAGTCCCTGTACATGAACAACTGCACTGACAATTCGATAACTGCATGCCATCATCTGTCAGTCTGAAGACCGGCAAGGTTGAATTCAGTTCAATTCAGGAAATTGATCATACACAGTGTGCACCCAAACATTAGGAACACAGTTGTAATTAATATAGTAATATACATGTGTGGACACAAATGATTCGTGCAGAAGCTTCAGGGTAAATCATATGATGTGCAATACAATTATTTGTTAGCAAAATTGAAGGAAATGTTGTCCTTCGTTTAAGATGACACGAAATTCAAAAATCAGGGATTCAGTACTGCGGGGATTTCCCCGCCAGTTATTTCACATTATACTTCTGAAATAAAACATGGTTCATGCAAAAACTTTAGGGTAAATCATATGATGTGGAATAGAATGATTTCATATAGCAAAATTGAAGGCCCATTTTGACTGGAACGGACAAGAAGAAGAGAAACTCAGTGGTGCCACCTTCAGGCAGATGTTGCTGAAATGCAATACGGACTGGCGTCCTGTTGCAAGGAATGCGTATTCCGAATTTCGGAATAATCCAACACAGCATTAGGAAGTTATCGCTTCGAACAGATGTACACGGGGAAAAAATCTATTTTGACCCAGTGGCGCCACCTTCAGGCCGATGTTGCTGAAATGCAATACGGACTGGCCTCTTGTCGCAAGGAATGCGAATGCTGAATTTCGGAAGAATCCAACAAAGCGTTAGGAAGTTATCGCTTCGAACAGACATGCACGGACGTACACGAACATCCACGGACTCAAAGAAGCAAGAACCAGTGGCGCTACCTTCAAGCAGATGTTGCTGAAATGTAATACGGACTGGCGTCTTAATTGTCACAAGGAATGCGTATTCTAATTTTGGAAGAATCCAACAAAACTTTAGAAAGTTATCACTTCGAACAGACAAGCACGGATGTACACGGACATCCACGGATGCAAAGAAGCAAGAACTAGTGGCGCCACCTTCAGGCAGATGTTGCTGAAATGCAATACGGACTGGCCTCTTGTCGCAAGGAATGCGAATGCTGAATTTCAGAAGAATCCAACAAAGCGTTAGGAAGTTATCGCTTCGAACAGACATGCATGGACGTACACGAACATCCACGGACACAAAGAAGTAAGAACCAGTGGCGCCACCTTCAGGCAGATGTTGCTGAGATGTAATACAGACTGGCATCTTGTCGCAAGGTATGCATATTCCGAATTTCGGAAGAATCCAACAAAGCGTTAGGAAGTTATCACTTCGAACAGACATACACGGACATTCACGGATACGAAGAAGCAAGAACTAGTGGCGCCACCTTCAAGCAGATGTTGCTGAAATGCAATACGGACTGGTGTCTTGTCGCAAGGAATGCGTATGCCGAATTTCGGAAGAATCCAGCTAAGCGTTAGAAAGTTATCGCTTCGAACAGACATGCACGGACGTACACGGACATCCACATACGCAAAGAAGCAAGAACTAGTGGCGCCACCTTCAGGCAGATGTTGCTGAAATGCAATACGGACTGGCGTCTTGCCGCAAGGAATGCATATTCCGAATTTCGAAAGAATCCAACAAAGCGTTAGGAAGTTATCGCTTCGAACAGACATGCACGGACGTACATGGATATTCACGGACACAAAGAAGCAAGAACCATTTTAAAGTCCCGGAAGCAATCCGAGATTGCGAATATGTATGCCCCCTCCCCCCATAACCACCTCTTCCCCACAACGAAACACAAGGGCTAGAATAACAAGCAGCCAGAGGATGCTAGGTCCCCCGCCAAAATGGCAGCAATATTTATAAGCGCTGTCGGTTTCAGAAGATATTCATGAGGATGGCAACAGCTACTTCACAGGCGTAAGAAGCAGAGGGGTCTTTCCACCTTCCCAGGTTTTCAGATCAACTCCGAATGGCTGACTGAATGTTGATTGCTACTGTAATATATTTTCTTTACCATGTAGCATGAAAATTATGTAACCGAAATGCAACCCCAAGAGACAACTCATGGCATATTATCTGCAAACTAAATTTGACAAGTATATGAAGGCATCCTCAACCTATTGCCCAGAAACCAAATTTAGACTTCGCCACAAGGACTCACCACCTGTCGGTGCAAGCAGGCAAAATACAATCCCAAATGACATCTCATGTCATGGTATCGGCATATGAACTTTGAGACTCAAGTTATTGCCGGAACTAGATGCCCACCAGTGTTCATGTTATTTGGGGTGGGTCACATATGAATACAAAATCTGAGAATAATCTGATGAGCAGTTGCCAAATTACTGCCCGGAAACAAATTTTTCCACCAGGAGACGCCACCTGTAGGCAGAAGCGGGGAAAATACAATCCCAAGGAACATGGTATCGTGGGGACATCTGCATACCAAATTTGAGAAGAATCCGATGAGGGTCCTCAAGTTATTGCCCAGAAACCAAATTTAGATTTTGACACCAGGTGACGCCACCTCTAGGCGCAAGTCAGTGAAATGCATTATCAAGCAACATCTTATGTCACAGTACATTCATACAAAATTTGAGAAGAATCCGATGGTTAGTTCTCAAGTTATTACCCGGAAACGATGCCACCAGGTGGCGCCACCTGTGAGTGCAAGTGAGCGAAAGGCAATCCCAAGCAACAGCTCCTGGCATGGTAAATGCATGCCAAATTTGAGACGAATCCGATGAGCCGCAACGTTTCTCATGTTACCCAGAAAGGTACATGTACATATGTAGGATATTTCAAAGAAATTCGACCAAGTGTTTCTAAGTTATCACTTGCAGCATGGAATAATGGAATGAACTCTAGTGGCGCCACCTCCGGGTGGATTTTGCTGAAACGCATCACCAACGGTGTTTTGTCGCAGGGAATGCATTTACCAAATTTCGAAGAAATCCGACAAATTGTTCGAAAGTTATATCGCTCGCGAAGGATTTGAACAAACATGAACGGACATGCATTAAAGATTGGAACAAGACCCAGTGGCGCCACCTACAGGCGGATCTTGCTGAAACGTAATACCAACAGACGTCTTGTCGCAAAGAATGCAGATGCCAAATTTCGGAGGAATCCGACAGAGCATTTAGGAGTTATCGCTTATGAAGCATTTGCAAGAACATCCACGGACATGCACTAAAGATTGGAACAAGACCCAGTGGCGCCACCTACAGGCGGATCTTGCTGTAACGTAATACCAACAGACGTCTTGTCGCAAAGAATGCAGATGCCAAATTTCGGAGGAATCCGACAAAGCATTCAGGAGTTATCGCTTACGAAGTATTCGCACGGACATGCACTAAAGATTGGAACAAGACCCAGTGGCGCCACCTACAGGCGGATCTTGCTGAAACGTAATACCAAGAGACGTCTTGTCGCAAAGGATCCAGATGCCAAATTTCGGAGGAATCCGACAAAGCATTTAGAAGTTATTGCTTACGAAGTATTTGCACGGACATGTCCGTGCATGAACGGACACATAGAAGCAAGACCCCAGTGGCGCCACCTACATGCGGATCTTGCTGAAACGTAATACCAAGAGACGTCTTGTCGCAAAGAATGCAGATGCCAAATTTCGGAGGAATCCGACAAAGCATTTAGAAGTTATTGCTTACGAAGTATTTGCACGGACATGTCCGTGCATGACGGACACATAGAAGCAAGACCCCAGTGGCGCCACCTACACGCGGATCTTGCTGAAACGTAATACCAAGAGACGTCTTGTCGCAAAGAATGCAGATGCCAAATTTCGGAGGAATCCGACAAAGCATTTAGAAGTTATTGCTTACGAAATATTTGCACGGACATGTCCGTGCATGCACGGACACATAGAAGCAAGAACCATTTTAAAGTCCCCGGCCGCGTTGCGGCGGGGGACAAATATATGATGAGGTAACTACAAAGGAAGAATATATTGTACACATTGTATATCATTGGACATGTCACTGACATACATGTACACAGGATAAAGACAAAGAAATAACAGAAGTAAATACCATTTTTGCCTAACTCTGTAAAAACCCACGGTCCCAATACTTGACATGACTTGAATACAAGTATTTGGAACCCAGAACCCTGTCAAAACTGACACATTAATCGGCAAATCCGTCATGTAAGACACATACAATAGGTGACTACATGTGGGGAACCATTCAACCAAGCAGTGAAAAGGGTCAAGTATATTGCACGCAAAGTGTTGCCGATTGACGTTGTCTTACATAACGGGTCTAGCCAATAATCTGGTCCCAAGCATATCATGGTCGGAATATACACATGTTTCACTGTAATATGTTGACTATATATATTCCAATTTAGTTTAGATAAATGCAGTTCTTTGCACCAAATCAATCCCATAATTCACTTACCGTTACAGTAATAAGTCTGTGTACACGTATCGCATTGTGAGGCTTCATAGAGGTCAGAGCGATTACTGAAGGTCCCTGCAGGACAAGGGAAGCGTACCGGTGAGGGGGTCTGAAGGGGGCAATAGTATCCAGGATTACAGGGCTGAGGAGGGTTGATACTTTCACCTGTGAATGAACAAATCAGAAACAAAATGTAAAGTCTTGCAAAAAACTTTCAAAGAAATCGAGATAAGTTTGCACATAACAAGAAACAGAATCTCAAATTACACTGGTGTATCTTCAACATTTTATGCAACAACCTTCAGAGATCAGATTCTCAAACTGTAGCCAAACTGCGCTGTCTTCTTATATGATAACTACCTCCCCTCAAAATGGAATGTGATACATTACATTGCAATAAATCAGAATGGATCAACTTTATACCATAGAGATTTATCCCAACTTTAACACTTTGAACACTAGAAGCCGCTTTAGCGGCCCATTGATATAATGTATATACCCGAGAGGCCGCTCTAGCGGCTTCTGACGTCAGAAGCGACTATTCAGCCAATCAGATAACATTTTACGTCGTATCAGCTTCAAAGTTTTAGTTTGGTCCAAAATAGATGCTCTACCACTTGTGCAGTCCCCAGGGGGTGAGCAACGCTGTTTAAATTATGCATATGACAAAATTGTCGTTTGTATCCCTATTTTAGCATGGAGATCAGGGTCAGGTGTTAATAGGCATGGAAACTCTCGGGTTCAAAGGGTTAAATTATCTATATTATATATCAACTCTAAAATGGCAAAAAGGTAAATCCAATTCATTTCAGGCTGACACATTTTTGTAGAGCACAGATACTGGTCACAGTGCTGGATGGGTCATTTTTGTGAGTGATTTTAACCTGCACCCTTAAAGTTTGGTACCAACTTGCCAGCAGTGTGAAAGTGGTGGTGACTGAGTGCCAAATTTGTTTGTGTTGCCAATTTTTCAAATCTCTGAAAGGTCCCGATCCATCAACCACTAGTATGTTACATGTACACCAAGAAAGTGATAAATCCTAGAACTAATGGGATAAACATGTAAATCTGTCGAATTGTCCACAAGGAACATCACAACTTGGCTGCATGCGCTATTTTCCAGGATCATAGACATCCGTACAGACAAAACAGATTGACAGCCCCATATCACAGCTAACAGGATATGGCGAATCAGAGATTCTAGTCTCTCTCTCTCTCTCATTTATCCATCTGTAAGATAAAATGACTGAATGCATGTGTGCTAGGTTTCTTGGGGGAAATCAACCTGAAGATATTACAATGACAACATGTTCCCAATCTCCCCTCTACCTTCCCGATGGCCCCAGATAGAAACAGATCACAGATCATACCTGTCCCGTAACCACAGTATTTGCCGCGTGGACATGGGTCACACTCATCCGCAGAGGTTAGATTGGTTCGACTCGTATATGTCCCTGGTATACATGGGAACTGGTCAGCCGTGATGGTTCCCGGTGGGCAGAAATAACCTACAGAAAAACAGTACAGGTCGAAATTAAGTCTGTCCAGACAAAATACTACATGATGGCAAATGTACTTTCTTGTGATTCTGCATAAACACTCTTGTTTGAGTATGCAATCAGTTGGTTTATCCCACAATATGTACTATTAACTTTAATAGGAAGCTGCACATCGGAAAACCCCTCAGCTCTGGGGTAGCAGCCATACAAATAGTCTAAATGAGTTTATTTTCTATAGGCTTCTGCCTCTTGCCTACATAAGTGTACGAATTTTGGAATTCATCAATGAAACTGTTTTGCAGATATCTCACATATGTACAGACATACTTTATGACCCCCTTATGCACAATACCCCTATAGGCGAAAATTGCAGAGGGGGTATAAACCTGGTTTTTTTCTTACCTTCTTTGCATGGCAATGTTGATTCTGTCTGTCCTACTTCTGGGCATGCCATTCCTGGCTCACATTTACGACAATTGAGAGCATGACCAGTCTTGTTATCAGGGTTGTAAGTCCCCGGGTCACAGGGGATGGGAGTGGTCCTGGGTTCAGCTGCATTACCCCAGGGGCAATAAGACCCAGCAGTACAGAATAAACACTGTGTGGCATCTGAATCACAATAGGAAGAAAGTTTTCTTAAGTTTCCAATTAGAGCAAGCAGCATTCAAGGTGACAGAGTTTGAAGTATTTCAGTCAGGGTCATTTTCAGTACTGATGGTATAATTGGATGGATATACCAAATAAGTATTTCATACTGATATCAGGGTTTTAGATTACGCCCTAGATACATGTAATCGTGGTGGATATCGAAAAGGAGAACAAAATTGAATTGCTATGAGATATGGTCCGGCAAAGTTGGAGGAACCAGTGTATACCGACCATGCTTGGGACCCGACAGTAGTGTTGATTTTGACAGGTTCTGGTTTATTTTGGTTCAAAATACTTCAAATTTAAGTATTGGAAGTATTATTCACAGGTTTCACTGTAAATATGAAACCAAGGCTGATGAGGTCCTCAGTCAAACCAAAGATAATAAGATATCTTTCTTTGGTAATATCCCCACATCTAATCAAGCTGATGTTTTATTAACTTTTTTTCCAAATTGTGTTTCATATTGTTGATAGTATGAGGTCTGGTCACTTGTTAATGTTACTCAATTTCAAACTTTACTGCTTGGATGCTTACTCTACAGCAAATTTTTCTGGTGATTATCAGATTAATACTAGCTCCAGTGAGGCCTTTTTCTATACTGCATGCGAACAAGGCCCCAGCATCAAGCCATTCACCAGCAGTAGTTGTTGAGAAAATGCTGGACAGCTAATATTTTCGAAGACACAAACAATAAAATAATTCGATTCTATATGATCTTAACTTGATATTCAGCTCTTGTTTAACCAGAAAATAGCCAGTTTTAAATTCATGGCTTCGGAAAATATTAGCCATCCAGCATTTTTTCAACAACTACGGCTGGTGAATAGTTCGGTGCCAGGGCCTTGTTCGCAAGCAGTATAGAAACTAAAGGCCCCACAAAAGCTAGTACTAAAGCCAAAACAACTAGTTGCCATGGGATGCTTTAATTTAAATTTTGTTTACTTTTTCCTTATTTTGGATTTGAATGTTATAATTAAATGCAACAAAACATACCTTACATCTATCACTCATTCTATCATTCAAAATGAATGAAAACAATCAGAAATACAATTCTGATTAAACCATATACATTTATCACTTACTCTCTAATCCAGTGTCAGAACTATACGTTCCTATTGGACAAGGGTTCTGGAAGCCGGATGATTGACTCTCTGTACAGTAAAATCCAGCGGGACAGTCCAACCCCACATCAGTGGACCCACTGGGACAGTACCTCCCCGCCGGACAAGGCAAGCAATCTGATTGGCTGGTGGCATTCTCGTTAGGGTTGTAAGTGCCCCCTGGTGATGGGAGAGGAAAATACTACACAAAAGATTTTAACACTAAATTTGAATGTCTAGAATGGTAATGCTCAACAAAAGGGAAGGATGGTTCTTTCTTATTCCCAACAATTTTCATGTATTCATAGAATGAACAGATTCATTTTCAGCTTATTAGAAGGCTAACTTTACACTGAACAGTAAGCTCAAATACAAACATTTTTATTACTGATAAATCATGGAATGATAAAATGCATTGGAACAGAAATTTGTTGAGGTATGTACAAGAACAGATGCTAAAGAAGACTATTTCATCCCTTCTGAATGCAATTGTGATCAAATCTATTATGGTATATGCCGGCAGATAAAAATCAAGGGGTGATTTTGCAGGAGAAACTACAAACCCAGGGCGGGTTTTTTAATCATTTGTAGATTTTCCATACTAATAATATTATATCCCCCAAAATTTTGCACTTCCTGTGATCTAATTATGAGAGTGTTTACAGTATTAGAACATTTGCGTGTTTATGATTTATATACACTGGAAATACATGCCAAGTTGGAAACTGAGATAGTTATAGCTACACATGTATGTAATTTATTCAGCTAAACTTATTCAATAACACTGAATGTTTCATGATAATAATAAAGCTATATCCTCTAGATGTATCCAATAATGTTAGTGGATAACTGCGTACATGTACTTGCATGCTTTGTATATGAATTATAATCCTAGAACCCCATCTTCCAGACCCTCTCATTCTTAGTTCCTGGTTACCTGATAATATTGATCTCGCAGTAATTTGGCTCAGGTGTAATACAAGTTAATGAGCTGGCAGAAACAAATTAAGCTACTCTCAGATCTTCCATGCCAGAAAGTCATAATAAGACTTCTGTCACACCTTGGCAAACAATCAAATATTATGAACATGCCTAGGTGTTCCAGACTGTATCATGGATGATGACACATGGATTTTGTATCAATACTCATACCAATGGTTCCATACTTTCAAAGGAACATGGCATGTTTATAACACTGTACATTCATTTGACTGATCATGAATAAAGACTTGGCATAGGTCAGAGGAACGACAATTGATTTATAATTAATGGTGCATGGCAAAATGAAATAAGAGCCAAAGAGCTCCAGCTCAAATGCACCAAGTACACCATATAAGCTTATACACGGTAGTTGAGAGATCATATCACTCTAAGGTATCAATTAGTTAAGGAACATGATACTACCGGATTCACCCTTTGAGATTCATTCAATAGAACATATGGAAAATAATACTGATATATGATAGATTTTGAGGTCAAATTTGAATAATGTTAACCCTTAAATATTACACCTTGCCCTGCTATAAGCCAATTATCTGTTTTGAGTTACACAAGCATACACACGGATGAAGTATGTGTCAGATTACATGTCTGTACATAGATAGAGGTGAATTGATCTCGAAGTAGGAAGTAAATTAAGGGGCAAGGGAATGGTTATATGTTATCAGTGCACCAATACAAGAATGTTACAACAAACTGCTGTACCTGGCACAAACAAGGAGTTGTACACGTAGGTTAAGTGGTTAATAGTATGATGTCTGAAGAATGAAAGTGAAAGTGACTGTGAATATGCATCATGGGATATCTTTCAAAATCGATTCAAAGTTTTGAAAAACAAACCAGATACTGGCTGTTGGTGGGAGTGAAATAATGTAATATGTCTGTTTTCCTATTATATTATTCTAATTTCCTCCAACGTATTTCTGCACACACTCTAATCAATATAACCTGACAAATGGGAGGAGTCCCACACAAACTTTCTGGTTTCTGGGCAACACAAACTTTTCTGGTTTCCCTGACAGAAGAGCTAGCTGACTGCCATTTTGGTTCTCTCTGTATTTTTGTGCTTACCAGGACAAGGGTATTGTGTGGAGGAGGTAGTACCAGTCAGACAGAAATACCCCATAGGACAGGGATATGACTCATAGCTCTCTTCTCCAGGACCCTCACAGTAATAACCTGAAAATAAAATTAAAAAAAATATGAAAAATATAAGCTGGATAATTGGAAAAATATACCACTTTAATCATCATTAGCCTTCTGGCTGGTCTGAAACTTTTCATCAGTTCATTTGTATTCTTGAAAAGAAATCCGCTGAGGAGACTATGTTTATGAGGAAAGCAGAAAATGTTTTTGTTCATATTTTGTAATTTTCAGTGGCAAGTTGCTCTACCAAAGATGGCTTTTTTGGAAAAGAAATTGATTTGGTCTGGCAGGAGATCGACAAAACTGACTGTATCAAAAATGAATATCCCGACAAAAAGTTTACAAAGATGTAAAGCGATCACGATGATTTAGTTTGAGATGGAGACGGACAAAGCTGACTGTATTGTGCAAGAATATAAATTTAACAAACCTTTCGGACATGTTAAACAGTCAGTATCACTGGCGGAACCATTGAATGGGTTATACTTTCCCGCCACACATCGGATGAAGTCCTTGCCATCACACCAGCCCCCTTTGGAGCAGACACCTTCTGCTGGTGTGGGACTGACCGACCCTATAGGACAGATATACCCACTGGAACAAGGTGAACATTTACTGGTGCCTCCGTAAGAATATGTTCCTGGAGGACACTCTTCCATTCTCGAAACTGAAATACATAGAGTTCATGAATGATTCATATCAATTTTATAAGACATCAGTTTGATAATTAATGCAATAAAGGTTTACGGAGGTTCAAGGGCAACAACAAAAGCTTCTGAAAATAATAAATTTACATGTAATTTTTACATTTTTAAACTGAAACTTACCTTACTGACATATGCGTTCGTGTGCAAACACGGATTAACAAGTGAAGAAATTAAAACAATAGCACAGTTCATTTCCCGCCTAATCACCCACGCCAGCACTCAATCACAATAGATCTCCACTTCTTACGTGTAAATGTAAAGATCCCAAGCGGGGAGGTCGGGTGGGATCATTACTTTATCAGTAAGGTAAGTTTCAGTTTAAAAATGTAAAAATTACATGTAAATTTATTATATTTTTTACACAGTGAAACTGACCTTACTGACATATGCGAGAATCCCAAAGCAGGACGGAGGGAAGTCAAAGTGACAGCGACTAATGGCGTGAGGATTAGACGGAAGTCAGCAAGAGACTTCATGCTGGCCATAAAACTTAAATAAGAATAGGCTTCCATAAAGACTCAATAGTGACAGGGTCATATAACGGTATCGTAGACACTGTCCCTATAGTAAGCCCAGACCTCCCAGGCTCATCGGCGCTGACATAATGGAAGTTATATACACGTGCCCCCCCCTTTTTTTGAAAGAAAGTTTTTTATGAGGAAACGTGTTCTTACCATTAAAAACCGATAAAAACACACAGGCCTCCAGTGTCTGTGTGCTGACCCGACCCCGGTGATCTGCTGCGCTGTCACCAGTGGTCCCAAGGAATATAGGTCGTCCTTGATGAGTGTCAGGTCTCTCAAGTAGTATGATGCGAAGGTTGTGTGAGATCTCCAATAACAAGCCCTCATAATATCAGTTACCGACCTGTTGGTCCACAAAGGCCAGGACGACCCAAGCGCCCTGATCTCATGTGCAGAGACATCACATAACGCAGCCTGCATCGATGACACTCCATCGTAGGCTAACCTAATAGTTTTGGAGAGCCAAGAGATAGTGTTTTTAGATATCTCTTGTTGGCTCCGGGGACAAAATGGTATAAATAATCGCCTTCGCCCAGCACGTAGTACTTTAGTGCGACTAATATATACAGTAAGGGCACGAACCGGACACATAAGGTTGTCCGATTCTAACCCTGAGGAAAGGAAATCAGCTAAAGCTGGAACCCTAAATTCTCTACAAGAAGTGTCATACAGAGATTGGTTCTTGGCTACAAATTCAGGAATGGTAGTAAGTACCACATAAGTCCATCGAGAATCATGCCTAATTTCCCTAGCATCCAAAGCGTGTAGTTCTGACACGCGAGCCGCTGAAGCCAAGGCTAACAAAAAAACTGTTTTGTAGGATAGGAATTTCAGATCGGCTGTAGTTATGGGTTCGAACGGAGGTTCTGATAAACTCTGCAGAACTAATGCTAAATCCCATTTAGGAAGTTTTTGGTACAGAGACAAGCCTGTCAATCCTAAACGATCTAACCAGAGCTGTTAGATTAGGATCAGAGGCAGGATTAACGCCAGTAGACAGGTTAATAATCCTAGATAATGCTGATCTGTAACCGTCCACCGTAGATGGAGCAAGACCCTTGTCTTGAAACAGGTGTAACAAGAAATCTGCTATCTGCTGAACAGAGGCAGGACGGGCATCAATGTTTCTTCGAGTACACCACTCATGGAAGACCCTCCACTCCCCTTGATAACATGCTGATGTGGAGGATCGAGTGGAAGCGACCATTCTTCTCGAAGCTTCCCTAGAAAACCCAACCTCAGTGAGCTGATCCTTGAGCACTTGCAAGCGTGCAGATGGAATGCCTGAGGTTTGTGGTGGAAAATTGCTGACTTCGGTTGACGAAGTAGTTTTTCCCATAGAGGTAGTCGTCTTGGGACGTCTACCAGTAATTCCAGAAGGTCGGGAAACCACGGACGAGCTGGCCACCAAGGGACAATTAGATAAACGGCGCATGGATGCGCGCGTATCTTTTGTAGAACTAGAGGCAGGATTGAAGGGGGCGGGTAAGCATACGCTATTAGACCCGTCCAATCCTGCGATAGAGCATCGACTCCCACTGCTAGAGGATCCAGTACAGGGGACATATACAGAGGGAGTTGATGATTCAGGTGAGTAGCGAACAGATCTATCAGTGGTTGTTCCCAAATCTGAGCGATTTGGCGCAGAATGTCTGTGTGAAGCTGCCACTCCGTCGGTATAATCTGATGTTTTCTCGACAGTGCGTCGGCTAGTACATTCAGATGTCCTGGTATGTGTCTGGCACGAAGTATGATATCGTTCTGCCAGCACAGACGGTAGAGTATCTCGGTCTGCTTCAGAAGCTTCGAGGACCGAGTTCCGGGCCCCCATCTTGTTGATGTAAGCTAAGACAGTTGTGTTGTCTGTAGCTACCAGAACCGACTGGCCTTTGAGGTCCTGTATCAATAAGAGTATTGCTCGATTGACGGCCATGAACTCTAACACATTGATATGGAGTAACCTCTCCTGCGGAGTCCAATAGCCTGATATCGACTTGGATCCGAGGTGGGCCCCCCATCCTTGCATCGAAGCATCCGTGAACAGCTGATGAGTAGCTTGAAACGGGAGCTGCTAAGTGTTACACCAGGCATCACGTTGAGAGGGTCCATCCACCATAATAGGTGATGTTTGACTTCCTCTGTGACAGGAATCATGGGATTCCTGTGCCTGTGTGGCCAATGCTGATTTAAATAGATCATTAGTGGCCGTAACTGTAATCGGCCTCGTGGTGTGACATCCTGTGTGGATGTCAGTAGACCAATTATTGATGCAAACTGGATGGCAGTGCGGCAAGAATGTCTGATGAACAGTGGAATGTCGCGACATATCTTGCACCAACGAACTTCCTGTGGCCAAGCAATGACCAATTTGGTGTCGTACGCCACGCCTAGAAAGTTCCGTTGTTGTGACGGTGTTATCTCCGATTTTTCCTCGTGTGGGTGATAACCCAGTAGTTCGAGGATGTGCCATACAAATGTTGTATCGCATCGGAGTTGTATTCTTCACATATTCCTGATAATGGAATCGTCTAGGTAAAAATGATATTTGATACTTCGACTGTGCAGATACGCCGCCACTGGCTGAAATACTCTGGTGAAGACCCAAGGGGAACTGGCTAGACCGAAAGGTAGGACCTGGAATTGGAAACGGCGAGCACCGACCATAAATCTCTGGTACTTCCGGTAACTTGGATGAATCGGGATATGCAGGTAAGCGTCCCGAAGATCCAAGGAAGTTAACCATTCCCCTTGAACCAGAGCGGTCCTGATGGGCCGGAAAGACTCCATCCGAAAGTGAGGGGGTTTCATCAGGAAGTCCTTGTTCAGCCTGCGCAGATTTATTATCATGCGCATTTCCGGTGTATCCTTCTTTGGCACAAGGAAAACCGGAGAATAGAACCCGGGGGACCGGTCGTGGACCGGAAGTTCTATTACTGCATGCTTCTGGATAAGTTTGTCCACAGATGCCTGTGTTACCAGAAGGTGTGCCTTCCG
The DNA here is from genome assembly GCA_036873755.1 of Hanleya hanleyi. Lineage (NCBI taxonomy): Eukaryota > Metazoa > Mollusca > Polyplacophora > Lepidopleurida > Hanleyidae > Hanleya > Hanleya hanleyi. The sequence goes on from JAVTVY010008402.1 coordinate 42,303, forward strand.
TATAGGTATACGGGGGGGCTTGGGAGCAGCAGTAAGGGGTGGATCTATAGTAAATTCTAGGGGGTAACCGTATCGAATAGTACGGATTACCCACGGATCCATCCCCAGTTTTTGCCAATTCCGCAAAAATCCTTGAAGTCGTCCCCCGACCGGGAGACTGAATTTCGGCGGGACCAGAAGTAGAGGCAATTCGTGGTCCCGCCATGTCAGGAGATTGACATGGCCCGAATCGTCACCGGCCCTGCTGCTTTTTGCCACGACCTTTCCCTTTACCTTTATAGTTGGGATTGGTCTGGCCTTGCTGTTGTGGCATGCGACCCGCCGCTTGAGACTTCCCTTTTGGACCGGAAGCGGAAGTAGTCGGTCTAGGTTGCTTGGCTGGTGGACCGGAAGTGTCCGTAGAAATACGTTTTCCTGTCCCCATACCACCCGCTCTAGACGGAGGATTAGGAGTAGCCTTCTCCACCATATCCCTTAGAGACGGTATAATGCCATTAAACAACAGCGAAGATGCTGGCGATTGCTCCTTCAAAGTACGAATCACTATATCAGGAGCATGGTTGACGACTGAAGACAAGTAAGCTTGTCGTCTCAGATGAACAACCATCGCAGCATTGAACGCGGCTAAAGCCATTGCATCAGCATTAGCTTTAGCAGCCACGTTCTGAAGATCCGCCAGTAATTGTAGCTCAGGACTACTACTGGCTGCTAACTGCGAACGCGACAACCTGCTCAACACAGTGGATATGGCCGTTAGAAACCAGTCCATGTGAGAGGCTATGGCTACCCCCTGCCGCGCAGCTTCTTCCATAGTAGAAGACTGCTTATCAGTTAGCGGGATCAAGACCTTGGAAGGGACCTTGTTGCCTTACATATGTCGGCAAGATCAGGTTCCGGTTCCGCGGCCTTAAAGTCATATGCCGAATCATGAATTCCGTACGCTCTAGACGTGGGCTTCTCCACCGGAAGTGGTGCCGAAGCGGAAGCCGGTCTAAAGAGTGCACGTTTTCCTGTTCTTGTAATACGTTCCTGCATTGTTTTAGGCTGGGCTAAAACCGTATCAAGAACGGAACATAAACCATGAATGGCATCTGACGCAGGAAGTGACGACGTCTGCATGGTAGTTGTCGACGGAGCCTCTGCCATAGTATGTAGGCGAGAGGACGTCGGCGGTGGGGGTCGTGACATATTAGGGTACAACTCGTACAGAGCTTCTAGTACCTTTGAATATGAACGTCTCTCCGGATCATGATCACTGTCATTATCCTCAATGGATTGACGTTGCGCGACCCCCTGACGTCTCATCGATGGGTCAGTAGACAAATCAATCGGATCAGACGATACTACCGGAAGCTGTGTCGGAACCGGGGATGGAACCTGAACAGTACCGGAAGCGGAAGTCAAGAGTCGCCGGAACTGATCTAGTTCAGCTGCCTGTTGTTCCATTCTTTGCAGAATAACAGCAGACAGAGAACCATCAATAACCGGAACTCCCGTATTGATTTGTGGACTGTTAGAGACCCGTCTATAAGGGGATGCAATAGGCCTAGCCCACTGCATTTCCGGACGAACCGGAAGTCTCAACCCACCGGGGTTTGTCACAACAGGCCTCCTTATAGTGGGACCGGAAGGACGAAAAGTCCTAACCGGAATCCCGGAGTTAACCATACCGGAACACGCAGGCGACCGGAATTGGCTGACAGGAAGTTGATAATGAGCCCTATATGGGTTTATGACACCCGACCCAGAACCATTCTCAGTCATAACCTGTTGTGACTGGAACAATGCCGTATTGTTTCTATTAACACTCTGAGGTATTAAGTGTGAAACTGGCATTGTTCCTGCAGAACAATGACCTCGATCCCCTGCGTTTGTCAACCCAAAGGTGTTCAATTGCAAGGGATTTAATCCTACCCGGCCTTGCGTGATAACTCCCGTGACTGGGGTATTACGCAAGGTCGCGGAGTTTACTCCTGGTAAGACCATGGATACATTGTCTCTATATCCACCAGAGGTATTGTCTGCTGTGCTGAAATTAACTATACCTGGTATTACACCAGAGTTATTTACAGCACCACTTACCATGCCTAAGGCTGCCCCTGGAGCAACAGGGAGTGTCGAAATTGGTTGACGACCAACAAACGACACCTGGGAATTATTAGATATCGGGGTATTCCCAGCGGGAGTCCCCCCAGTGATATCATTCCCAACAGCACATACAGGCGTACTTACGACATCACCAGTGTTTATGCCCGGAGTCAAAGTGGTCCTCATCTCGGATTGCGTCTCGGTTTCCATGGGGGACACACTTTCGGGAAGATCTAGTTCCACTGTGACCTCGGCTGACTCTCCCGTACCTTCATCTAGGATGGACCCCAATACTTTTACCTGTTTCTTCCTTTTACCTGTGGACAGATCAGAAACAAAAGTACTAGTGCTTGGCGCAATACCTTTATCT
>JAVTVY010008403.1:0-43580 GCA_036873755.1 Hanleya hanleyi
GGTCAAAGGTCACTTCCGGTCACGTGAACGAAAGCGGAAGTGACCTCACAGAGGTCATATGCAAATGTCACTTCCGACCTCTGAGCTCCACAGGCTTTGAGCTCCAAGAGCTCCGATCCAAGAAACACACTCGCAAGCACACACATACACACACACACACAGAGGCATACATACACACGCATACATACGCACATGCACGCACACGCACACACACTCACAACCACCTACCCACACACACGCACACGCATACACACACACACACGCAAACACACATTTGCATACGCACACAAACGCTCGCATACACAGACGCATACACACACTTGCATACACGCACGCACACACACAAGCCTATACACACACACACACACACGCTCACACACACATGCATACACACACAATATGACTATTCACATGCAGGACATGAGAGCTTCTGGACATGGACCTGATAGAAGTCCGGAATGGTGGAACATTCGTAAACATTCGGGCACTTTTACATCCGGGGACTTTTACATCCGAAGAGACACGGAAGTGTCCGAACATGATATCAGCTAGCGTGCTATAAAAGGGAAGCGGTCTGGCCGTTTCATCAGACACTCTGTCAACCACCAAGATGTTCACTTGTACTACGTGCTTGAAATCATTCACTCGTCTGCACGACTTGCGCCGCCATGAGGCTACCAAGCACGAAGGAACCGCCCGGTATAACTGTACGATATGTACACTGTCGTTTCAGCGCCCGGATCATTTACAGCGCCAAACACGTGCACGCCATGAAGTACCTAAGCGTCCATGCGAAGAATGTGGTCGGCTTTTCAAACTGACCAGTCAGTTGCTGCGACACCAACGCACACGACACCCTGTTCCGCAGCCACGTTTGCAGATAGAAGAGCCTGTAGGCATCAATATCGAAACAGGGGGAACTCCCACCCATCGCACGAGGGCCGATGATGATGTCGCCCTAATTCAACAGTCAAATTCCGACGACAAGACCTTGGGCCAGATTTTGTATGACGTGGAGGGCAAAGTACACTTCGTGGACGAAGCCATAAATGTTCCCATCGCCCCATTCAAGATATCTACAATTTCCGACTGACCAACCTCACCCGCCTACGCAGCTACGTGAAAGCCATCTTCAACGATCAAACTACGGCCTTCAAGGTGAATCTGGCGTTTGGTTATGTGCTGCAGCATAAGGACACAGACCAAGCAGCCCGATATTTTTACCCGAGCAGTAACATCCGGGTATTTGACCAACCGTTTACCATCATTAACCGGGCGTCGCTAGAGACGATGCTGGAGAAACTGGACACCGTGGACCCCTTGGAATGGGCCCAACAACAACGCCCCAACACCAAGTGGACAGTGGAGAGTGTGACCAATGTTACGTTTTTCGTTACCAAGCTGACCGACCACTCCCATCGGCTGAATGCGTCGCTCATGCACTGATGAATACCATAACATGCCGTACATACTCTATATGTCTACATGTTGATCGTTGACGGTACGGAGGTGACCGAAGAGACACGGATGTTACCGAAGATGTCACGGCTCGGCCCTCGACTTGGGATAGTTGAACTGAGTGTGCTAAAAATAGATCACCAGCTAGCGTGCTATAAAAGGGAAGCGGCCTGGACGTTTCATCAGACACTCTGTCAACCACCAAGATGTTCACTTGCACAACTTGCCAGAAGCTGTTTACACGTCTAGATAATTTACGACGCCACGAGGCCTCCACCCACAACGATGCTCGGTATACTTGTACAACCTGCGCACGGTCATTCAATCGGGAGGATCATTTACTGTGCCACGAACGCTCATTCCACGAGGGCGCGACGGAACAATGTAACGGTTGTGGTCAACTCTTCAAACGGCGCAGTCAGTTGCTGCGACACCAACGGTTGATTCATGCCCCGGTACCATGGCATGTGCGACAACTTCCTACTGAGGAGGAGCCGCGGAAGGTCAGACCTAGTGAAGATGAGCCCGGAGAGACGAATGCCACTGGTGATGCGATGAAGGAGAGCCCGTCTATACCCACAGTTCAGAGCCTGGATATCCAGCCGGACCCCATCGTTACGGTTTCGAGTCATACGCCTGACAACATCGAACATTTTCTGGACGAGCCCATAAATGTTCCTAGCGATCTCTTACAGGGCGCCCATCCAGTGAGTGACATCTATCGGCGCCATTGGTCCATGATACGGCACTGTTTCCACCGTCATCGCCCTATTCCAGATATCTACAATTTCCGACTGACCGACCTCGCCCGTCTACGTAGCTACGTAGAAGCCATCTTCAAAGATCAAACTACGGCCTTCAAATTGAATCTGGCGTTTGGTTATATGCTGCAGCATAAAGAGACAGTCCAAGTCCGATACTTTTACCCGAGCAGTAACATCCAGGTATTTGACCAACCGTTTACCATCATTAACCGAGTGTCGCTAGAGACGATGCTGGAGAAACTGAACACCGTGGATCCCTTGGAATGGGCCCGGTTGCAACGCCCCAACACCAAGTGGACAGTGGACAGTGGACAGTGTGACCAATGTTACGTTCTTCGTGACCAAGCTGACCGACCAACCCATCAGGTGAATGTATTCACCCAGGCACTGATAGATACTCAGAATGCACAAGCAACTATCTGAGGATATGTTGCCTCAACGGTATCCTGGGCTGCCCGATGATGATTAGAATAAACGGTTCAAAGCGAACATGGCCGAAGATGGAACTTTCTGAAATGAAGACTTCGGATTGGACAAGAATACATCTAACGGACAGGAACGAATATGACAGATGCAAATGGTGGCCTCTGATTGGACAAGTCTTCTTGAATTGTAACACCAAGTGGATAGTGGAGATAATGACCAATGTTACGTTCTTCGTGGTTAAACTGACCACCACCTCCATCGGATGAAAGTATTCACCCATGCACTGATAGATACTCAGAATGCGCAAACAACTATCTGAGGATATGTTGCCTCAACAGTATCCTGGCCTGCCCGACGATGATTAGAATAAACGGTTCAGATGGCACTTTCTGAAATGGAGACTTCTGATTGGACAAGAATACATCTAACGGACAGGAACGAATATGGAACATGCAAATGGTGGCCTCTGATTGGATAAGAATCTTCTTGAATTGTAAATATACCCAACGCGGCTCCCCCAGCGTGGGTATGATGTAACATTGGGGAAAATAAACTATATGAAAAAAACTTCTTGTTGTTGTTGTTCTCTCATGTATCATCCTTGTTGTTGTTGTTGTTCTCTCTCTGGTCTATATCATGGCGCTATGTTAGAGTGTTAAGGTGTAACGACGGGCGTTGACGGGCATCACTGCATTTCGAAGAATTAGTGACAATTCCATGGAATATCAGAGCTTCTGAGCTATTTCACCAGGGCGTTGAAGCATTAAGAATGGTGTTGGTTGGCGTTGCTACAAGATGACACCTCACACGGTCCATTTGGACCGCGGATGGTCCATCTCTACACCAAATACCTTCCTGCACTGCCCCAAAAGGCTCACTTTCGCTACAACTTGTACTAATGACGTCATCGATGACGTCACAGATGCTGTAAATATCCCTGAAATCGGGGTCTATACTCCGAGAGCTACAACATGACACATCCCATGACGCATTCGCAACGCGGATGGTCCATCTCTACACCAAATACCTTCCTGTACTACCCCAAAAGGCTCACTTTCGCTAATACTCCTACTGATGACGTCATCGATGACGTCACAGATGACGGGAACATCCCTCAATTCGGAATGTACACCCCGAGAACTACAAATGACACCTCCCAGGACGCATTCAGACCAAGGATGGTCCATCTCGACCCCAAATACCTTCCTTCACTGCCCCAAAATGGCCACTTTACTTACTACAACCACGCGCGCTGCGCCCGGAGAACCCGCGTTCGCGCGCGCGCGCTGCGTGCTGGGGCGGGCCAGGCCGGTGAAAAAGTCCCGGAGGTTGAACATTGGAACTCTTCTGGGTTTGGAGGATGAACATACAGACGTCTAAGGGGCGGGCCAGGCCGGTGAAAAAGTCCCGGAGGTTGAACATTGGAACTCTTCTGGGTTTGGAGGATGAACATACGGACGTCTAAGGAAAAATTGGAACTCTTCTATGTTTGGAGGTAGTTTTTATTGAAAACCCGGAAGTGACGTCACAACCCACGTGACCTGCGTATATACTCCTGTAAAATAGAGCCGATTTTATTTCTTTGGAGGGGCAAGGTCAATAGGACTTGCGCTTTTTATACTACTAAAATGTGAAGTAGATTACATCTTACATAGGCCTTAAGGCCGTGATATGCATATGAAGTATTCTGGGGCATGGTCAGTACTTCCCAATTTCCCCTTTGTCCACTACTCGCCGATTTTTTTGATTATTTTGATTATTATTTATTTATTTATTTATTTATTTATTTCCTCGAGAGCTTTAAAATAAGACCTCACTCTACCCAATCGGGCCACTAGGTTTCGGGCACTTTTTGTGACATAGCAAAACGAAGATGACAGCCGTTTCCCTTTTCGCTGTGATGGTTTACACGAAAAACCGGCTCAGTTATAAAAATCCATATCTCCGTAAATATGAAATGTCCAAACTTTTTACGTCAAGACAATATTCTCTTATATGTGTACTTCCTATTTCCCGCAGGAATTTATGCAATATAAATTCTTTCCGCAATAAACTTACAATTTACTGGTAATGGTAACGAAATTCTCCGTCTCAATTTGAGCTGGATATGAAAACGCACTGAGTGACACGTGCACTCGCAACAATTCGCAACAGTGGAATGAAATGTGTTCATTTTTTAGGCGCCCATTTTCTACGACCTATACAGCCAACGTGGTTTATTAATATGCACACACATATCTTTTTCTTATAGTTCATTGGCTGAACACCCTCTGTTTTACCACACCCACCCCACGTGGGTGTATGGGCGGGAGAAATTCATCTACCGTCACATCACCAGAAACAGAAAACCGCTGGGGTGTCGACACCATAACACCAGGCAGAGCCAGGAAACATGTGTGTGTGCCGTTGGCCGAAATCATTAGCTTGATAGTTTAGTGCGTTCATTTCATTCATGTAGTATACTGAAGACGGGATTTATACCGATGGAAATATCTGTGAATTTCGAAAAAATCCGTGACAAGCCAAGAAACAGAAAACCGCTGGGATGTCGACACCAAACCAGGGAGCATGTGTGTGCCGCTGACCAAAATCATTAGCTTCATAGTTTAGTGCGTTCATTTCATCCATGTGGTATACTGAACACCGGATTTACCGATGGAAATATCTGTGAATTTCGAAAAAATATATATGGAATGAGATTCGTGGTGATACCCATATTTTTTTAGGATACGAATGCATCGTGATGAAGGCTTCATGGTGTGTTATACCCACCTAGGAAAAAAAACAGCCCCCAGATATGCATCAAACGCCCGGGAGTATGGAATATAGGTATACATCTGGACTAAACTCTTTTATCAGGTAAGCTAGACTTTAGTACTATACTTGCGTTGAAACCCATGCAGACAACCTATTCAAATTTCAATGCATTGGCAACATAGCGTCGCACGAAATATACGCGCCCCTGTTGACCAGGATTTTTTTATACTCCCACAACAACAGACAATTTGAAGACAATTTTCTAGCGGGGTGTTTTCTTGAACATAATTGCTGTAATATACTCTTCTTTTTGTGGACGCTAAATATAGGGGAGAAAATGGCAACATTGTGACCAAACCATAACAGTTGACAGCTGTAAAAATAGATACCGTGGCATAAAATGAGAGAGAGAACATTTCAATCTGCCAATTTTCGAGATGAAAATTTTTTCTTGACGAAATAGAAATGAACGCGAATCTATATTCTACAAAACATTTTTTCTTGACGAAATAGAAATGAACGCGAATCTATATTCTACAAAACACTAGAAAATATTAGCGTAGGTGAATTTTTTTAGACTCATTTTAGACTGTTTTGTGCTTTCATCGAAAGTGAAAACACATCTCGAAAAGTGTGTAGCAGTGTCGATATAAATCTTCAACCTAGATGTAAAAATAGATACCGTGGCATAAATTAGAGAGAGCATTTCAGTACACCTCAAAAAAATGAAACCTGGACGGGTATCCTTCATCTCGAGGGGTCGCAAGTTCGATTCTTGCTTTCATTATGTGAGTATGTGTTGGACATGTGATCTTTAAATTTTATTATCATCAATACACCTAAACGGTATAGTTCAACCCCACCCCCAGTCCAACCGATGCCCCCTCCCCTAAGCTTCACTTTGATACCTCACTCGACCCCATCGGACCATTTTATCTAGGGACTACTTTTTCTCCGCGGAGGCGACCGCATCACCGCCAGACATGACCTCATCCCCGCGGAGGAATACACAGGTCAAAGGTTAACCGAACTATAGTCGTACATACTTGGCACACAGCCAAGGATGATGTCAAGCCGCCATCTTAAACCCACCACCCACCCATCCACCACCACAGCCGCCATCTTAAACCCACCACCCACCCATCCACCACCACAGCCGCCATCTTAAACCCACCACCCACCCATCCACCACAGCCGCCATCTTAAACCCACCTCCCACCCATCCACCACCACAGCCGCCATCTTAAACCCACCACCCACCCATCCACCACCACACATGACCCCATGTGACACAATACTCGCTTCTGATTGGCTGATTGGTCTTTCTGCCGGAACTATGCACTCATTGACCTTTTGTCACCCTCCCGTGATCTCCCTAATATGCAAATTTCTGAGGTCAATTGGCCTCAATTTACTCTTTGTATACTACTAGCCTATACTTTGAAGCTCTGGTGGAGTAGAGTAAGGCTGGGTGGATTTTACAGGAAATGATGTAATCTGCGCATGCACAGTCGGAGGATAGTAAAAATCGGGCAGTTTCGGATATTAGTTTTGTTGGCGAGCAAATTACAAGTGTGGGTATTCAATCGATTTGGCTAAGGTTGTATGGTAGGACTCGTGAGTTCTGAGGGCCGTTTGATCTCCGCCGATAAATTCATCGCGCGCATACACACATTACAGGGAGGCCTGGAGTGGGCGTTTTGGGATATAAGTGGGTCATCCGTGGTCCGTCCATGGTCGCGTATTGAAGAACTCGTGGTGTAGAGTCTGACTAGCTTGATTTGTATTGGAAGTAAGGTGATGGTGCTCATGTCCAGTAGTGAAGTTGTAGTGAAAGTGCATTTGAGGTGGGGGTTTTTCAGCGAGTTGTCGGTCATCCCTGGTCCAAATGTGGCGAGGGTGGTATCTTATTGAAGCTCTTATCGGAAAGAGTAAGACTAGGAGTAATATCATGCAGGTATGCGCACTGGTAAATAGTAGAGAAATGGCAGTTTTAGAAGTGCGCACGTGTGCGCGACGAGTAGTAGAGGGGAGGGTCATGTTATGTCTGGCTATCTGGTAGTTATCTGTGTGTGGGGAGGGTGTGTGAGTAAGGTACGAATGAGTATGAGGTACAAGTGAGGTATGAGTGTGTGTCAGTGAGTGAGTGTGTGAGTCAGTCAGTCATTGAGCGAGCTACGAAGCTACGAATGAATGAGTGATCATATATGTGAACCGTTACTTGCAGGCTGTAACCACTCTCCGCTTAATGCCATGACAGATGAGAGAAGGAAAGATGTTCATACATTTTCATATAATATACTGCCATCCATCACGTCATACTCACGCTGGGTGTTTACAATTCATGTATCCATACTTTTGTTTGTGTATCAGATGCATTGTCGGCTGCTCTTGTCCAATCAGAAGCCGCCATTCATTGTTGCATCTGTCTTTTTTATTTCAAGCGACAGCAGACTATATTGTTCATAGATAGCCATGACTGTTTTATGATCTAGAATAAAAGTAACTCCGAAAATGGAAGTCATTGTGATATAATATTCTATATTTCGGCTGTGCTTATGCCATCATCAGGAATACATATAAACAATTGGAGTACACAGTCGGCTATATATACAAGTTTGAGTAGAAAAGGCGGTAATTATACAAGCGAGCATTGGAGTTCAGCAAACAATGATCAACCACTGGTGGGAGTTGCACTCAATATATTAGTGAGTACTGGTTAAACCGAATAGGCCATGTTTTATGATGCCGGGGAGTATTGTTGTGCATGCTTGTTGTAAGTTTTCTTGATTTCTTATCAATAGTCTCATGCACCGTGAGATCACAAAGGTGGGTTATTCATCACTGCGGATTCCCTGGGAGGTAACCTGACTATCAGCGGTCGAGCTCTCCGTACCAGTGGATGGGCTTTCAGTATCAGTCAGTTGGCTCTCAGAATCATACGATATGTGCTCAGCATCTGCATCGGGTTCTGGCGCCTTGGTGTCTTCATACCCATGTATATTGTTCTGGTCTCTCACGAACGGGGTTTCTGGTGAACTTGATTTCACTTTCAAAGCATGTATAACCCATGTTGACAGTTGAACGCCGACTGTGCACGTCTTTGGGATATTCTTGCTTTTCGGACGAAACACAATAATACTCGACAACGCCTAGCTCAATGCTTCAACGCCCTAGTGCGATAGCCCAGAAGACCGGATTGGTCTAGATATCCCCATTCACTGATGCATCGAAATGCAGTGCCGCCCATCAGCATCCTATCTTAACGCATTAACGCCATATTTCAACGCCTTAACATCCTATCTTAACGCCATATCGTAAGGCCTTCTCGACCTACCAATCACACGCACATGTTCAACGCCTTAACACCCTATCTTAACGCCATATCGTAAGGCCTTCTCGACCTTCCAATCACCCGCACATGCTTTGAAAACTGGCACGTGATCCCTGAAAGAAGGGACGTCATGACCGAAATTGACGCATATCCGCTCACCAGATGATGTCACCGGTACACCGGGGCACGTCTTACGATGGCATAATTTCCGATGACAACGTCACTTCCGTTGATGTCACTCCAATCAAGTGTCAAGGACCAATGGTCAAATCATGTGCGTTTGATTGGACAGTGCGCAATGCGTTAAGGCGGTACGATAGGCCGTTTAAGGCGTAATGAAAGGGCGTTAACAGGTATCACTGCATTTCGATGAATTATTGTCAATTCCATGGGATATCTAGACCAATTAGAGGTCCTGGGCTACATACGACGTTCTACCGCCAGTATGGGTCATACATGTCGGCATTTGAGAGGACAATGCTAGCTGATAATACGTCTAACGGACAAGAGCGACCCTGGCCCGAAGATAGTCGGATCGGCATCTCTTGCAGACGGGCGATGGTAATATGCTCGGCAAAGCCTCGGAAACACACCTGAGGGGCATACTCCATGAATCGGTATACCCGCGAGTGACCTGCAGGGTGTAGCTCAGGTACCAAATGGCTCAGGTACAAACTATACCAAATGGCGGCTTCTGATTGAACTGGAGCAGCCGACGATGTATCTGATACACCGACAAATGCATGGACACATGAATTGTAAACACAACAAGAACTGTACGGTATGTGTTTAATATTATATAGCAAAATGGAGGAAATTTGACCTCGGGAAGTTTGATTTATTGCATGAGCATCAAGCAAGAAAAAAAAATCAAATCTCCCTATGTATTCAGTGTTATGGTTTTGAAGTGGTATACATGCATTTGTCTGCCATATTTTTTAACGAGTATGGTGACCCCCGATATTGTTCAAGGATCATCTTCTCTTAACCTGATGAAAAAATATTGAAATATAAAAAAAAAACATGTGATACGTGTAAATCTTTTGATTATGTCAAAAAGGGGGACACCATGCTTTCCTAGAAAATATTAACGATATAACAGACAAACTGAGTCTTTCCAGCTCTATTTCCAGGAGAAGGTGGGGGCGGAGAATCGGGGTGGGGATAGGGAATATTATTGGAGGTGCATTTATTAGCCATTTAAAAGTTTCTTTTTTCTTGAAAGTGACTAAGAGTGGATTTTGGGAAAATTCAGCTTGTTTTGAAAAAAAATCCACAAATCACCATGTTGTAGCCCCAAAAGAGCAGAGAAATGAACGTCCTCTACTCCCATAATACGTTTATGGTCTTGTTTGGGATTGCAGTGGTGAACGTTGACGTGACGATGGAGTTCCCGCCAATTTTTCAGGTTCGGCGATGATGGCTGTAGTCGGATCGGCATCTCTTGCAGACGGGCGATGGTAATATGCTCGGCAAAGCCTCGGAAACACACCTGAGGAGCATACTCCATGAATCGGTATACCCGCGAGTGACCTGCAGGCTGTAGCTCAGGTACCAGCTCAGTAAGAATGTGCCAATAAGCATGCATCGAGGTTGAGTGAATGAGTTATGTGCTTCAGCGCACGACCGCATATACTCGCAAATTTCGTGGCGGCTAATCTCGATATTCTCACAGGTGGTCGGTGCGGATTAGCCTCGAGGAGTTATGACGCCGTCCGAGTCCAGTAGTGATCCAAAGACCGGTCATAATTGTGTAGGACCTCGCATGCGTGTTAAATAACATTCCCACAGTTCATGGTAATAGTACCTTAACCCCTTGATGTACTCACGTTTCTTCCGTTCAAGTTTCTTCTCGTTGCCGCGATGATGGCCGTGGGCGTCGTTCGGAAGGGTAGACTCGTGGCCGTGTCAATAACAGCCACAAAATTGGAATACGGTAGGTGTTTAGCAGATAAGGGCGAAACCATCCAAGAGGAATCGACAAATCAACGATCCGTTTTCGGTGTTATTGGCTTGGTAGCGGATGGCATTGCCGCGCGTAGCCATACTGTGTGGTGGTGTCATGGATGGTAAACTCATGGCGGACTAATCTTTAATACTTCAGCGTCATTTAGTTCCGCGTTAACTGGTAACTCATATTCTGTAAACTCGTATTTTGATCTTAGTTGTTCTACTACAAACTGTATTTATTTAGTTTCCTGTAAGAAGTGTGGTCAACAGTATGTTGGCAAGACCACCCAAAGACTCCATCTTAGGGTGAATGGTCACAGAAAATCCGTTAGGAAAAAGCAATTGCTTATAGGTAGGCATTTTTCTGGATCCGACCATGGCTGGGACAACTTTAGTATTCAGATCATAGACGTCGTCTATCCATCTACCAAGGATTCCCCCTTTGGATTTGAGAGAAAAACCCGAGAGCGGGAACTATACTGGATGCTAGAACTTGGGTCAGTGTTTCCGTATGGTTTAAATGATAATGTCAGTGGTTTCGGCAATGTTACAAACCGCCGTTCAAATATATCCAATATTACCCAGCTATTTAAACCCCATCAACGGAGACATCGCAGCCATGGTTGGAGAAAGTTTAATAGTGCGATGATTCACGAGTATATCACTTTAAATTACTTAGTGGGTTTGACTAACACACCCAATAGTACACATAGCTTACGTACAGTTCTGTACGCCTTACCTCTGAGAGCTTTAAATCATATAGCCAGAGATATACAACAATCTGCGTCCTCAGGAAATATAATACCACCCAAAATCTCTAAAGTATGTCAAGATATAGCGTATTTTCGGTTGTATCGTCCAGTGAACATAATCGAAACATCTCAAGGTCGGCTTTTCTTGAAACTCAACTACTTAGGTAAAGGACTGGACATTATTAATTTACCTCGAATCCTGAATGATCCAGAGGTACGCAATACTGTACCAAACTATTTTAAGTTCACAGAACCTCCGTGCATTTCATGTAAGTATACTAAATCTATAGCCACCAAAATATTCAATTACTCTAATACTGTCAAGGAGTTTGACTGGAACTTATACACGTCGGGGGGCTATGGTTGTGATTGTGAATCATCGAAATTTATCTATACACCATGCAAACATGTTGTGACTGGTGACCTTGATGTGGTGAGTGATAAAGACCTAAGATTACTCCTGATGAAGGGACCTAAATATAGAGAGCCGAGAAATATAAATCTGAAGGCCGACCAGAAGATAGTCCTGTCTGCTTTGGAACAGTACGTTATTGATTGGTCTAAGCGAGAAAAAGTTGAACCTACAGTACTCGATGATTGGCTGGACCTCACCAAGAGCAAGGTCGTTGAAAAAATCCGCCATATTGACAGAAGTACCCTTCCCCAAGCAAAACAAGTACTGAGAAGCCCCAATTCGCAAGAAGTTCTAGCAAATCTCCAGAGTAAATTCGTCATAGTCCCAGCAGACAAAGCTCCAAATAATATAATTATCATATGTAAATATTACTATTACCAGGTGCTGGTTGAAGAATTCAGTGTAAACATATCGTCATCAAATACGTCTACTTACTCTCAAACTGCATTTACTCTGGAAGATTTATTTAACAATCACAAAACGTTTCTCAAGGAAAGAGGTATTTGTCTTCCAACCAAACATAACGATATACCAAAAGTATACTGGACTCTCAAAATGCATAAATCACCATACAAAGCTAGATTCATAGCTGGTTCTAGAAGCTGCACCACCAAGCTTTTTTCAACCCTGTTGACGAGGGCCCTTCAGGAGGTAAAAGCATTTTGGGAAAGGTATTGCGCCACTATTTCTAAAAACTCTGGCGTTGAATGTATGTGGATATTGAAAAACTCAAAATGTCTTACGGAAGAACTTGATGCTAAAGGTCATATACCGTATAGACATGTGTCCACATGGGGTTTCTCGACTCTCTATACCACAATCCCTCATCAGGACCTCATCGACCATCTAAGTTCATTAATAGTATCTGTGTTCAAGAAAACTGATCGTAGATACATTAATGTCGGAAGCCATAAAGCATTCTTTAGCTCTACTACATACAAGAAATATCATTCATGGGATGTTTCTTTGTTTATAGAGTTGCTTGAATTTCTCATTAAAAATATCTATGTGAAATTTGGCAACACAATATATCAACAGCATATAGGTATCGCCAATGTACGAGTTGTCACAGCGAAACAGCTCACCAATTACCAGTATACGAGTTGTCACAGCATTTCCATCATAGCTCTCTAGATTTGTATCTAATACCGCTTATGCCGGTGCTAGGGGCCGTGTGGTCATATCATCCATGTTGCCACATGAACAGGTACAATAAAAGCGTACCTACGATACAACACGAATCGTTAGATTCTTGGTATGTGCTTTAGAATAGGCTTACCAGAAGACTATTCTGTGAAGTCATATGACGCAGTCAGTATGTCGGCACCTCTTCCCACTTCCTTTATATGTGTTGTAATTCCAATGGGTACTAATTGTGCACCCCTATTGGCTGACCTATATCTGTTCTCTTATGAATATGACTATATGCAGGCGCTTTCAAAGACCGATCCATTCAAAGCCCGTTCCTTCTCATTCACCAAACGTTATATAGACGATCTTCTCGCTGTGGATAATCGCTATATAAATGACGCAGTAAAGGATATAGATCTAACTTCACTGAATTTGAAGGAAACTGCAGATAATCCTACAGGCACATCGTATTTAGACCTATATCTCTATAAAAATGAAGCGGACCTTCTCTCTCGTCGACTGTATGACAAAAGAGATGATTACAATTTCGACATCGTAAACTATCCCTTTCTGGGCAGTAATATTCCAGTGGGACCTGCATATGGCGTATACATATCACGCCTAGTAGCATTTGCTAGATCCTGTGTTAAATGTGACGATTTTAATCAGCGTCACAAAACATTGTTGCAGAAACTTATAAAACAGGGCTACACCACCAAGCGCATCCACTCAAAGTTTCTCAAATTTGGCGATACATATCGCATGCTGATAGCAAAATACGAGCGTAGCGTGCAAGATCTATGGCGTTACGTTTCGTAACTTTTGTCTAATTCCGCCTAACCCGGGGCTGGGGGCCGTATGAACCCATGTACTTCAGGATCCTCATGGTACTCATATGAACAGTCACAATCAAAGCGTGACTGAGATACATCATTCTTTAGATGACGACTTTACAACGAATATTATGGCTTAAGAATACTGATCAGCGATACGGATTTGATATTTTTGGAACATCATGATGTCTTGCCGGCATCATTGAAAACTGTTAACCGCTTCTCTCTTGCAGGAAACAAGCCTATGTTTATGTATACTATGATTGTCTTTTTGAATTTGGTGCTTATACTTTTATATGGAATATGGAATAGGTCTTTGGATTATTGACGCGGATATTCTCTAATGGACGACGGCTGAATTATGAATGACGGACTAGACGCTTGTAATTAGAATAGGTTAACCGGAAGACTATACTGTAAAGTCATGTGGCTCTGTCAATATGTCGGCACCTCTTCCCACTTCCCATATATGTGTTGTAATTTTTACCTGTATATGGCGAGATTCTGCTGATGGACGTTTCGTTCCCCAGGCCCGCCCCCTGTACAGACCTTTTACTCTTTGATATATGTTGTCATTTGTGGAAAGTTGATGCTGGGTCGAGATCGGGCCTTACAGACTAGTCTTTTTTGTTCAATTCAGTCATTTTCATCTGACGACGATACAGCTCACCAATACACAGTGTACGAGTTGTCACAGCGAAACAGCTCACCAATTATCAATATACGAGTTGTCAGAGCATTTCCATCATAGCTCTCTAGATTTGTATCTAATACCGCGTATGCCGGTGCTAGGGGCCGCGTGGTCATATCATCCAAGTTGCCACATGAACAGGTACAATAAAAGCGTATCTGAGATACAACACGTATCACGAATCGTTAGATTCTTGGTATGTGCTTTAGAATAGGTTAACCGGAAGACTATTGTGAAGTCATGTGGCTCTGTCAGTATGTCGGCACCTCTTCCCACTTCCCTTGTATGCGTTGTAATTTTTACCTGTATATGGCGAGATTCTGCTGGTGGACGTTTTGTCCCCGAGCCCCGTCCTCTGTACAGACCTTTTGTCTTTGATATATGTTGGCATTTGTGGGAAGTTGATGGTGGGTCGACATTGGGCCTTACAGACTAGTCTTGTGTGTTAAATTTCGTCATTTTCATCTGACGACGATACAGCTCATCAATACCCAGTGTACGAGTTGTCACAGCGAAACAGCTCACCAATTACCAATATACGAGTTGTCAGCGCATTTCCATCATAGCTCTCTAGATTTGTATCTAATACCGCTTATGCCGGTGCTAGGGGTCGTGTGGTCATATCATCCAAGTTGCCACATGAACACGTACAATAAAAGCGTACCTGAGATACAACACGTATCACCAATCGTTAGATTCTTGGTATGTGCTTTAGAATAGGTTAACCGGAAGACTATACTGTGGAGTCATGTGGCTCTGTCAGTATGTCGGCACCTCTTCCCACTTCCCTTACATGTGTTGTAATTTTTACCTGTATACTGCTGGTGGACGTTTGGTCCCCGAGGGCCCCCGCCTTCCCCCACCCTTGTACAGACCTTTTGGTCTTTGACATATGTTGGCATTTGTGGGAAGTTGATGCTGGGTCGACATCAGGCCTTACAGACTAGTCTTTTGTGTTCAATTCCGTCATTTTCATCTGACGACGATACAGCTCACCAATACCCAGTGTACGAGTTGTCGCAGCGAAACAGCTCACCAATTACCAAAATACGAGTTGTCAGAGCATTTCCATCATAGCTCTCTAGATTTGTATGTAATACCGCTTATGCCTGTACTAGGGACAGTGTGGTCATATCATCCAAGTTGCCACATGAACAGGTACAATAAAAGCGTACCTGAAATACAACACGTATCACGAGTCGTTAGATTCTTGGTATGTGCTTTAGAATAGGTTAACCAGAAGACTATACTGTGAAGTCATGTGGCTCTGTCAGTATGTCGGCACCTCTTCCCACTTCCCTTGTATGCGTTGTAATTTTTACCTGTATATGGCGAGATTCTGCTGGTGGACGTTTCGTCCCCGAGGCCCGCCCCCTGTACAGACCTTTTGGTCTTTGATATATGTTGGCATTGTGGGAAGTTGATGCTGGGTCGATATCGGCCCTTACAGACTAGTCTTTTGTGTTAAATGCCGTCATTTTCATCTGACGACTATACAGCTCACCAGTCCTCAGTGTACAAGTTGTAACAGCGACACAGCTGACCAATTACCAAAATACGAGTTGTCAGAGCATTTCCATCATAGCTCTCTAGATTTGTATCTAATAGCGCTTATGCCGATGTTAGGGACCGTGTGGTCATATCATCCAAGTTGCCACATGAACAGGTACAATAAAAGCGTACCTGAAATACAACACGTATCACCAATCGTTACATTCTTGGTATGTGCTTTAGAATAGGTTAACTGGAAGACTATACTCTGAAGTCATGTGGCTCTGTCAGTATGTCGGCACCTCTTCCCACTTCCCTTGTATGTGTTGTAATTTTTACGTGTGTATGGCGAGATTCTGCTGGTGGACGTTTCGTCCCCGAGGCCCGCCCCCTGTACAGACCTTTTGTCTTTGAATCGTTAGATTTTGGTATGTGCTTTAGAATAGGTTAAAAGGAAGACTATACTGTGAAGTCATGTGGCTCTGTCAGGATATCGGCACCTCTTCCCGCTTCCCTTATATGTGTTGTAATAATTACAGACTAATCTTTTGTGTTAAATGCCGTCATTTTCCTCTGACGACGATACAGCTCACCAATCTCCAGTGTACGAGTTGTCACATCGACACAGTTCACCAATTACCAATATACGAGTTGTCAGAGCATTTCCATCATAGCTTTCTACTATACATTTGTATATAATACCGCTTATGCCGGTGCTAGGGGCCGTGTGATCATGTCATCCAAGTTGCCACATGAACAGGTACAATAAAAGCGTACCTGAGATACAACAGATATCACGAATCGTCAGATTCTTGGTATGTGCTTTAGAATAGGTTAATCGGAAGACTATACTGTGAAGTCATGTGGCTCTGTCAGTATGTCGGCACCTCTTCCCACTTCCCTTATATGCGTTGTAATTGTAATTGTATATGGCGCGATTCTGCTGGTGGACGTTTCGTCCCCGCGGCCCGCCCCCTGTACAGACCTTTTGGTCTTTGATATATGTTGGCGCAGACCCGGCGGAGCCCCCCCCCCCCCCCTCAATAATTTGGCCAACCTTTTAAAATTCATATGATGTCAACGCAAAAATACTTCAATGAATACGTATTTTCGAAATGAATAGTAAAATGAATTGTCTGCGTCGCATATCTATCGCATAACTAAAACTACAACTGTCCAACATTAGTGGGCCAGCCAAAGCTGTAAAATTTGTTTTACCGGCATTGTTTAGTAATTTTTAGGTTCACAAAATGCTAATTGTGTTATACCATATAACAGATGGTAGAGATAAATGATTAAATCCTCACACCATGTATACCACCAATTACTAAGATGAAATGCCGCTAAGAACATATAAGTCCTATGTCCTGGACGTTTCGTGATATCAGCGAAGATAAAATACTGTTATTTGATCGTTCAGCCTTGCGTTCATCAAAATTGAAAAGACAAGCAGCCAGAGGATGCTAGGTCTCCCGCCGAAATGGCAGCAGTATTTTTAGCATTGTTGGTCTCAGGGGATATACATGAGGGAGGCAACTGCTGCTTCATAGGCGTTGGATGTGGAAGGGTCTTTCTGCCTTCCCAAGTTTTAAGATCAACTCAGAACGGTTGACTGAAAGTTGATTGCTTCTATAATATAGTTTCCATGCAGATTATGTAACCGAGAAGCAAGCCCAAGTGACATCTCAAGGCATTATCTGCAAACCAAGTTTGACAAGAAGCTGAAGGCATCCTCAACCTATTGCCCGGAAACCAAAGTTTAAATTTGCCACCAGGTGTTGCCACCTGTAGGTGCAGTGGGCGAAATGCGATCCCAAGCATCATCTCATGGCATGGTACATGTATTAGCCTATAGTATTGCACCCTTCTACGGAGGGCCAATGATCAATTGATGCAGCAACATTTTCCCAGTTAGACGGCAGATTTTGAAATAAAAAACGAGGCCGCGCTATGTCATCAGTCAACTGAGACAGTCACGTTGTTGTGTATGAAGATTGGGGTGGCTCCTATAAATAGTGATCCAATGAAAATGCTCGTATTAGTTTAAAATGGCGGGGTCGAATGACCAATCACTGAAGGGGAGACAGCTGGAGCAGTACGCTGACACTATCTGTAAATTATAAATATCCTGATTTAACATAGCTACAACATGTAACCTAGTGATGACGTTTATATATTGACCTTATATTGTCACTAGGTTACAAACCGCTCCATACCACATTTGTCTTTTATTTTCCGTATGGTATAAAGAATCAAGTTACGGCCACATACCTATCATTTCTTGGTAGATGGTATCATTTCGAATAGCGGTGACACACTGCCCGCAAAATCCGCTGCCGATTTCATCGCATTTCAGCCAGTTTTCCCAGCAGCTCCCGCTTCGATCTGCAATTTGTCTTCCATGTTTCTTTTCGAAATGAACTGCGCATGCGCCAATGCCGTGACCTTTGTAAAACCGGAAAGCGTGGTAGCAGACGATTTTTAACTTGTCAAAGTTAAGCATGGATAATTGCATTAATTGTAACAAACCCTTTGTCAAGGGACATAAGGGCTACAATAGAGTGTCGTTAAAATCTCTCACATCTCCTAAAACAGTGAGAAAGTTTTACAAAGGTCACGGCATTGGCGCATGCGCAGTTCATTTCGAAAAGAAACATGGAAGACAAATTGCAGATCGAAGCGGGAGCTGCTGGAAAAACTGGCTGAAATGCGATGAAATCGGCAGCGGATTTTGCGGGCAGTGTGTCACCGCTATTCGAAATGATACCATCTACCAAGAAATGATAGGTATGTGGCCGTAACTTGATTCTTTATACCATACGGAAAATAAAAGACAAATGTGGTATGGAGCGGTTTGTAACCTAGTGACAATATAAGGTCAATATATAAACGTCATCACTAGGTTACATGTTGTAGCTAGATTTAACAGAGAGTTCTACAGTCTAGGTACATGTATCAGCATACGAACTTTGAGAAGAATCTGAAGAGTGGTCTTCAAGTTATTGCCCGGAAACCAAATTTAGATTTATAGGCACAAGACGTGTGCGAAACACAATCCCAAGCGACATCTTTGGGCATATAAATACCAAATTGAGAAGAATCCGTTGTCACTTATTGCCAGAACAATTTTCAGATTTGTCCACCAGGTGTCGACACCAGTAGGCCTATGCAGAAGCAGGTGAACTACAACCCAGGGGACATATTCTGGCATGGTATCAGCATACCAAATTGGAGAAGAATCCGATGAACGAAATCAAATTTAGATTTTGACAGGAGGACGTGACCAGTGCTACCTGTAGGCGCAAGTGAGCAAAGCGCAATCTCAAGTGACATCTTATGTCATGTTATTACCCGAAGACAAATTTGGGATTTCGCCACCAGGTGGCACCACCTGTAAGTGCATAAGTGAAAGGCAATCACACGCAACATCTCCTGGCATGGTACATGCATGCTAAATTTGAGAAGAATGCATGCAGTTCTCAAGTTATTGACCAAAAACAAATTCCAGATTTTGTCATCAGGTGGCATCACCTTCTAAGCAGAAGTGGATCCCAAGCAAGGTACAATGTATATGCATGCCTAATTTGGGTCCAAGAATTCGATGAGCAGCTCTCAAGTTATTGCCCAGAAACCCAATTTCGAGTGACATTTCAAAGCGTTTCAAAGTTGCAGCACAAAATAACGGAAAGAACCCTAGTGGCGCCACCTTCAGGAAAATCTTTCTGAAACACAATATCAATCAACATCTTGTCACAAGGAATGCATATATGCCAAATATTGAAGAAACTAGATACAGTCAATCGAATACGATCGAGAACGCATCCCTTTTGCCTCTTTATAGTAAAGGAAACATTCATTATTTGTGAAGAAAGTAAAAACACAAAACTTAGGAAAAACATCATTAACATGGCCCCATAGGATACCTTGAGGGAAGGTACCAACATACCAAATTTAAAAGAATCCGTTTCGGTCCAACGTGCAGTTACTGTCCGGAAATGCAATTTTACCTTGGCCCACAGGTTAGCGCCATGTATAGGCAGATAGACATAAAAAATAATCCCAACCGAGATCTTGAGGCAAGATTCCTTGACATTGGAAATAGAAAATGTTAACTTGGCCTACCGGTGGCACCACCTATGGTCTGATCGACAAGAAAAACAGTCCCAAGCGAAACCTTCAGGTAAGGTACATGTATTCATATACCAAACTTCAGTCAAGGTTTAAAAAGTTATTGTCCGGAAATATAATTTAAAATTGGCCCCCAGGTGTCACCACCTATATGTGGATCAGCATGAAAAACAATGCCAAACGAGAAATTGAGGTGAGGTACCTACACACCAAATTTGAAATGAATCCGTCAAGGTTTTCAAAAGTTATTGTCTGGAAACACTTTACTTAGCTTTCAGGTGATGCTACCTGTATACGAATCAACACGAAAAATATTCTCAAGCCAGATCTTGAGGCAAGGTACCCACACACCAAATTTGAAAGAATCCTGAAGGTTTTCAAAAGTTATTGTCTGGAGATGCAATTTTAACTTGTCCCCCAGGTGGCGCGACCCAGAGGCGAATTGGTATGAAAACCAATTCCAAGCAAGATCTACAGACAATGGACCCACTTACCTATACAATACGAAGCTGCGCATTTGAAAACCCCTCGGCTCTGGGCACCAGCCATGAAGTGTATTCAATTTGAACTAAGATGTCAGGAACACCAAGCAGTCAAGTGACAAATGTACAGATTATCAAAAAAATTGCAATTAGAAATGACCCCTAAGGTTTCCATCCAATCAAAGAAACCGGTATTCATTCCACAAATCTCTTGATGCATCGATAATGTATACCAAATTTTATATTGAGCATTTGGACAGTGTCAGAGATAGAAATCATTAATGATTTTGCATGAATTAAAGATGGCTGCCCATCCTTCCCGCCACTCAGAGGAACTAATGTGGTTATTCATTAATGCAAGTCTCTTCATACATCGATGCTGTAAACCAAGTTTCGTATAGAACACTTAAATGGTCAGAGATAATGGCCGCCAAGATTTCCGCCCAATCAGAGAAACCAGATCTGCCATTCATCGTAAGTCTCTTGATGCATCAATGATGTATACCAAATTTTACATTGAGCACTTCAACGGAATGAGAGATAGAGATCATTAATGATTTTGCATAAATTAAAGATGGCCACCAACGTTTTCGGTCAGTCAGGTCCCGATTCAAAGTATCTGGATATATCGATGATGTATACCAACTTTCATATAAAACAATTGAATGGTAATCGAGATATGTATCATTATCGTTTTCGCATAAATTAAAGATGACCTCCAGGGTTTCCAGCTAATCAGAAAAGCCTGTTTGGTAATTCGTTGAAAGTTGCTTGATGTATCGATGATGTATATCAAATTTCGTATTGAACAGCTGAATGGTTTCCGAGATATGGATCATTATCCACTTTGCATAAAATTAAAGATGGCCGCCAAGGTTTCCACCCAATCAGGTCCCAATTCAATAGGCTTCTGGTCCTTGACTAGGTAAATAAGCATACCAAATTTGGAATTCATCAGCGGAACGGTTTTCCGGCTATCTCGCTCAGGAACGGATAGACGGACGTACAAGACGATGACGATACCCCATGGCCAAAATTGACCGAGGGGTAAAACATGGGTCTGTGCCTGATAAATTGAAGCCTTTTGGGGTTGCAATCCATTGACGGGTGGCAGAATTATACCAATATTGCAGACTACACACAAATTTCAACTTTCTGCCGAGATGTATTGGAGATATATATGTTCAAACAAAATATATGAAGGTCGGGCGAGGGCTAGTTTTGGAGATAGAGGGTGCGGCTTGGCACCCTGGGGGTGGGGACATACTCTCCTTGAGGGTAGTGGTGGTGTTCCGACATGAAAGTCATAGAAAGCTCTCTGTACATGAACAACCGCACTGACAACTGCATGCCATCATCTGTCAGTCTGAAGACCAGCAAAGATGAATTCAGTTCAATTCAGGAAATTGATCATATATGCACAGTGTGCACCCGAACTTCAGGAACTCAGTTGTAATTAATATAGTAAGTTACATGTGTGGATACAAATGGTTCGTGCAGAAGCTTTAGGGTAAATCATATGATATGGAATAGATTGATTTCATAGCAAAATTGAAGACCCATTTTAACTGGAACGGACAAGAAGAAGAGAAACTCAGTGGCGCCACCTTAATCCAACAAAGCATTTGGCAGTCATCGCTTGCAAAGAACATCGCTTGCAAAGACATCCACGAACAGGAATGGACATGAAGAAACGAGATCCAGTGGCGACACCTTCAGACAGATGTTGCTGAAATACAATAGCAGCGGCTGAGCCAATGTCTTGTCGCAAGGAATGCGTACATGCCGAATTTTGTGAGAATGCGACAAAGCAATTGGAAGTTATCGCTTGTAAAGAATTCAAACTGACATCCCCGGACACAATGAACCAAGATCCATTTTGACCCAGTGGCGCCACCTTTAGGCAGATGTTGCTGAAATGCAATTCCGACTGACGTCTTGTCGCAAGGAATGCGTATGCCAAATTTCGGAAGAATCCAACAAAGCGTTAGGAAGTTATCGCTTCGAACAGACATGCACGGACGTCCACGGACACAAAGAAGCAAGAACCAGTGGCGCCACCTTCAGGCAGATGCTGCTGAAATGCAATACGGACTGGCGTCTTGTCGCAAGGAATGCGTATTCCGAATTTCGGAAGAATCCAACAAAGCGTTGGGAAGTTATCGCTTCCAACAGACATGCACGGACGTCCACGGACACAAAGAAGCAAGAACCAGTGGCGCCACCTTCAGGCAGATGTTGCTGGAATGCAATACGGACTGGCGTCTTGTCGCAAGGAATGCGTATTCCGAATTTCGGAAGAATCCAACAAAGCGTTAGGAAGTTATCGCTTCGAACAGACATGCACGGACGTACACGGACATCCACAGACACAAGGAAGCAAGAACCAGTGGCGCCACCTTCAGGCAGATGTTGCTGAAATGCAATATGGACTGGCGTCTTGTCGCAAGGAATGCGTATTCCGAATTTCAGAAGAATCCAACAAAGCGTTAGGAAGTTATCGCTTCGAACAGACATGCACGGACGTACACGGACATCCACGGACACAAAGAAGCAAGAACCAGTGGCGCCACCTTCAGGCAGATATTGCTGAAATGGAATATGGAGTGGCGTCGTGTCGCAAGGAATGCGTATTCCGAATTTCGGAAGAATCCAACAAAGCGTTAGGAAATTATCGCTTCGAACGGACATGCACGGACGTACACGGACATCCACGAACACAAAGAAGCAAGAACCATTTTAAAGTCCCCGGCCGCGTTGCGGCGGGGTACAAAAATGGACCAGAATAGAAAACACCCTGCGTGTCCATGCCATGGGAATGTCCAAATCCTCGCTCAGTCAAGAAGTTACCGTAACAACTGCATATAATTACAAGTCCTTGGTAGCGAAGTGCCCAAATACACGCTGTCCATCACCTTGGATGATATAGCGAATGAATTCGTCAACAACGAGAATCGATTCCTCCCTATGGACACACATGAGCATGCAGTGGACCGAGGTAAGTTTTCACCCCACGTACCGGTAGCGCAGAAGTTGAACGTTGCTTGACGGCGGTAGAATTTTCAATATACATGAATCTCAAGGAGACAACAGGCTCTCCAACAAGTAGAAAAAACCTCTGTTTTTCTTTCCTAAGACCCGGATGTGACATGTGCACTTGACACCCCGATAAGGCTTATTAGGAGTTAAAGGATAGCTGTCCCCTTAGAGGCAGTTTTTGCACCCCCGTGACAATTTGTCGTCTGTATCAATGAATATACAAGATAACCATAATAAACTGTATATTTTATGAAAGCGTACATCGTAGGAATTCCAACTATTTGATTTGTATAACCGACGCTGCTACTCTGTAAAAAATATTCCAATTTTAAAAAATTAAAATGAAAACAATAGCGTCCATTTTTCAATTGAAATTTCATGAAAACTGTTGGTCTGTTCCAAGTTTGATGGTATACCTTGAAAGGAGACAATTCGAACTAGTATATTTTATCTCATTTTTTAAAAAATTCTTTCCTGGTTTTGTTTTTACAGCTATTTTACTAAAATAAATTGAATTTTTTTTTACGGTCTTTTGTCTTAAAAGTTGAATAATTAAAAATCCGAACTTACAAAAACTGAGATAAAGTTCACTAGATCACCTTATAAGTAACGAGCATGCCAAATTTCAAAAGCGTAGCATGAATACTTTTCGAGAAATAAACGTTTAAATCTCGGATTTTGTGCAAAAATGAAAGGCTAGAAATCGGGCAAAATGTGTTCAGCTATATAATTCTGATGAATTAATCCAAATTTTTTGCTTGACTTCTATTGTCAAATACATGTTTAATCTGTCTAATGGGACCTACTCCAATTGCTGTTTATTCTGGATAACTATTACACTAAGTGTTTTCATCAAGGCGGTTTAAAGTCCAATTTAAACTTAAAAAACTTGCTAAAACTTGTTCAGCTGAGAATTGCTCACACCTGTGTAGATCACTTCACGGCGGGTGTATGAGTGAAGTGTCACTGTTATAATTAGAAACAAAAATACGGATGTTTGCATGGTTTTGATCAGAAGGGGTAGATTAATGTAAATAAGTAGGACTAATAGATAGTTAGCTTACCATAATGCTGCGGAAATGAGTTTTGGAAAGGAAAATTTAACAGACAAAAATAATAGTAGCCAAGCCCAAGCTAAGGCAATCTGTTCAATTGTTCCAGTGCCTCGGTAACAAAAATTGTAATCCTAATATTGAAGCACTTCTGTTTATAATTTTGATTTCATTTTTTCATCAAATATTAGCGGAAATAGTGAATATTTGAATGAAGACCAATTTTGACCCTCTAAGGAGACAGCTATCCTTAACACAGTAATTGTCCTATTGTCTTTTGTTTTATGTTTTCTCTTTTAATTTCTGTATGATTCATATATGGAAGTAAAGTATATTGTATGTTGTCAAGGGCGGATCCAGCCAAAATTCATAGAGGGGGGGCGGGGGGGGGGGGGTGTTCGACTATCACAGCCCAACAGGCGAGGTTACAGGGGCCGCCTAGGCTCCGGAAGCTCCGGGGTCCTGGATCGCCGGAGATGCGTTCTGAGCGTTTTTCCGGAAATAAAACTGATCATAATGTATGCAGATTTATGGTTCTATTGTCACGATTTTCCCGCAATTATAAGCACGCAGATATTGAAAAAATTGCACCTCATGCCTGAGTAGTAGTTAAAAGCTAAAAAAGGTCAACTTTTCCAGGGAGGTAACTCTTGATTCCGATAGGGGGCGCTGCGAGGTGCGGTGTGACCTTTGACCTTTGCGTGGCCGCGTACCGTTCAGAAGCGAGTATATTGACCTTGGTGGCGGAGTGATATTAGGGTTCAAGCGATCGGGTTGTGGGGCCGAATGACGCATCTGGGTGGGGAGGAAAACAGCCCGCGAGAGAAAATAGTGCGGCGAACCAATAGTGCGGGTCTGTATTTAAGCCATTTAAACATTTAAAACTTTAATACATTTAAAATGGGCTTACCTTGAAGTGTCCAAGTTTTATAATTGGCTGGGTGTCCATCCTATAGGGTCTGTACATACGAGATTGCATCAGCGTTGGCTGGATGTCAACATCCGGGTTCCGTTGGAACGCATCCAGTTGGCTGGGTGCCAAGTTTTATATGGGTCGGGTGCCTATTGGCTTGAACATCCGGGTTCTGTTGGCATTCATCCAATTGGCTGGCTGCCAATTGGCTCAGTGCCAACTTTTCTCCTATAAAAGAGGGTCAGTTTTCAAGTCGGTACCAACATTTTCACTGACCATCCGAAGCTATCGACCGCACCACTGCCTGCCTATAGCCTGCCTGCCTACAGCCTGCCTACAATCTGCCTATCCGACCACTGCCTGTCTGCCTGCCTGCCTGCCTGGCTGCCTGACGCTGTACCTGACCTGCCTGCCTGCCTGACCACCCTGTCTACCTCATCTACCTGTGTACCTTTCCAGCATGAATCGTGATCGTTCAAGATCTCCCCTGAGCCGTGACGACAACAATATGAGACCAGAACAACATTTTCCAGGAGATCCAGAAGTGCCTGTCGATGAAGCATTATCACAAGACCAGTCCGTGAGTGCCATATACCGGCGACATTGGAACACCATTCGCCATTGCTTTCACCGTCAACGGCCCATACTGGACTTGTACAATTTCCGGTTGTTGGAGCTGATACATCTTCCGTCCTACGTGGAGCGTATTTTCAACGACCAAGTCGCGTCGTTTCGGGTCAATACGACTTTTGGATACATTCTTCGGCACAAGGAGACCAATCAACTACGGTATTTCTATCCGAGCAACAACAACCATGTATTTGGCCAACCCTTCACGGTGACGGATGCTATTTCCCTGGAGCTGGTGATCGATCAACTCGCTACATTAGACCCGTTGGAGTGGGCCCGCCTGCAACGACCGAACACGAAATGGTTGGTGGAAATGGTTACCAACGTAACATTTCTACGTGACAAAGTTGCGGAATCATCCTATCGGCGCTCCTGTCTTTCTCCCGCCTTGGCTGAGTCGACGAAACGGCATGTATGCGTTAACGGCCGGAGCAAAGGGA
The DNA here is from genome assembly GCA_036873755.1 of Hanleya hanleyi. Classification (NCBI taxonomy): domain Eukaryota; kingdom Metazoa; phylum Mollusca; class Polyplacophora; order Lepidopleurida; family Hanleyidae; genus Hanleya; species Hanleya hanleyi. The sequence continues at coordinate 26,687 of JAVTVY010008403.1, forward strand.
CCCTACAAAGACCGGAAATGCTTGTTTCGGTGTTTAGCTGTACATTTGGACCAGTGTAATCCCAAGGCGTGTGACAAAGTGGCCAATGGCTACTGGAGACAGTATTTACAGGAGCAAGATACGGATGAGCGGCAGTTCCGAGGTGTTCCCTTCAAATATTTGGATGTCGTCGAATCCCTCTTCAAGGTGAATATCTTTGTCTATCGATTACTTCGGGAAGGCGAGGAGAACCCTGAATTTGTCGCTGAATTGGTGCATCGCTCTTCAGAACGGTACGCGTCCACGATGAAGGTGAACGTCTACGACTACGATGGAGTACTCAATGCCAGCGGGTGTTCAAAGAATCGTCCAAAACACGAGAAAATCTGTACGAATGCTATTCAACGGAAATTTCCTGGAGGTGTATACCACAATACGCCTACTATCTTTGAATAACTAGCTGATGAGGGTCTTGTGGTGGCGGAAGAGGACCGTTATTTTCCCTACCGGGCGTGCTATGACTTTGAAGCGATTTTGGAACCCATGGACACTACCTCAGCCAAAACGCAGTGGACACAGCGTCATATCCCGCTGAGTGTCAGCATTTCAACCAACGTGCCCGGCTATGACGCTGAGCCTGTATGTTTCGTATCGACCTGAGACCCTCATGACCTGATTACGCGGATGATGGAATATTTAGAGGCGGTGAGCGCGCGCAGTACGGAGCTGTTGGTAGTCAAGTTCCAGGATGTTCTGGATGAACTCGATGATCGAATTCCCGAGCCCGGTGTTTCGTTCAGTGACAGAGAAGAGTCGGACATGGAGACTCAGACCGAGGAGACGGCGATGGAGCACAGTGGGCAGGACATTCAACCGCAGGGTGTATCGTTTAGTGACAGAGAAGAGTCGTACATGGAGACTCAGACCGAGGAGACGGAGATGGAGCAGAGTGGGCAGGACATTCAACCGCAAGGTGTATCGTTCATTGACAGAGAAGAGTCGGACATGGAGACTCAGATCGAGGAAACGGAAATGGAGACCGAGGAGAACAAGGCAGTCAAACACCTCAAGCCGTATGCGGAAAAACTGAAAGCCCGGTTCGTTCAATACCTGACTCAATTACCTGTGCTCGGGTTTAATTCTGGACGTTACGACCTCAACATGGTGAAGGAGTTTTTGTACCCTTATTTGGCACAGTCCGGTGAAGTCAAGAGTGTGATCAAAAAGATTAATAATCACATGACGCTCATTACCACGTCACTACATTTCCTGGATGTTCGGAATTATTTGGCGCCCAATTATAGTTATGCTCATTGGGTGAAGGCCTATGGCTGTGAACAAGCCAAAGGGAGGTTCCCTTACACTTACATGTCGACACTCGACCGCTTGGAGTTACCATCCCGGGATGCTTTTTTCGATGATTTAAAGCAAGAGGCATGTTCTGAAGAAGTGTACCGGGAACTGCAACAGGTACGGAACGACCAACACATGGAGACCTTGCGAGATTTTCTGGTATATTACAACAATCTGGATGTTGTTCCCTTCCTCGAAGCGGCCGAGAAAATGGCGTAACTATTCCGCAACCAAATGCACGTCGACATATTCAAAGAGTGTTTGAGTTTACCTGGCCTGGCTCTTCGGTATCTCTTTCAAGACTGTTCTACGTACTTTTCGCTCATTCAACAAAAAGACAAGGACATGTATGATTGTTTGCGAGATAACATTGTGGGCGGACCAAGCCTCATATTTCACCGTTACCACGAGAAAGATGTGACGACCATTCGAGGTGGGAAACTCTGCGACAAAATCATCGGCTTTGATGCGAACGCACTGTATCTGTGGGCCATTGCTCAACCCATGCCAAGCGGTCATTATACGCGGTGGTTAGCGGAAGGCCAGCGTTTCAAACCACAATGGTCCTACAGACATATCGCCGACCAGTGGCTGGACTGGGAAGCCCATCGACGCGGTATTTCTATCCGACACCAATCCAACGCCACAGAAAAGCGAGTAGGAGATCGCCAACTCCCCGTCGATGGGTTTGCCCTGGTAAATGGAACGCCTACAGTATTTCAGTTTTACGGGTGCTATTGGCACGGGCACGGTTGCAAGTTCTCCCACGGTCGCTACAACGATCGCCGTGGGAAATCGGTGAAAGAGCTACAGGCGGAAGTGGTGGAGAATGCTGATTATATTAAAGAGTTGGGGTATCATCTGATAGAAATGTGGGAGTGTGAATTCCATACCATGTGCCAGGTCCTCCCACACTTGCGTAATTTCCTGAAAGAGCACGAGTACCCCTTCAGTCGTCGTCGTATTCTCATCACGCCACAGATCCTTGAAGCCGTGCGTACAGAGACCCTGTACGGGTTTATAGAATGTGACCTGCATGTCCCCGACGCCCTGAAGCCACAGTTTGCAGAGTGCCCACCCATTTTTAAAAACACGCTGGTGAGTCGGGCTGATATTGGAGACACCATGGGGGCCTACGCCGAGGAGCATGAACAACCGCGCCGGATGCTGATAGGCAGTATGTGGGCTGAAAAAATCTTGCTGGACACACCACTTCTGCGCTGGTACATGAGCCACGGTCTCGAGGTCACAAGTCATGCAGTATGTACCCAATGCCTGTTTTTCCGGCGTCGCTGACACCGTAACGGCCGCTCGTCGTCAAGGTGATAAGGATCCCAGTAAGGCCATTATCGCAGAGTCCTGGAAACTCGCGGGGAATAGTTTTATGGCAAAACTGTGACGAATCAAGCCCGCCACGTCACCGTGAATATATGCACTACGAAACAAGCGCGAACAAAAATCAACTCGCCGCTGTTTCGCTCCGTCGACGTCATCGATGATGATACCTACGAGGTTACCTCTGCCAAAAAGACCACGCGTTACAACTTACCCCTCCAAATCGGGTGTATGGTGTACCAGATGGCCAAACTCCGGATGTTGGAGTTCCTCTATGACTTTATCCACGTGTATTTCGACCAGAGCGATTGGCAGTTGATAGAAATGGACACAGATTCCATCTACATTGGTGTCTCTAATGCAGACTGGGAGTCACTCGTGAAACCGGAACTACGAGTCCAGTATGAAGCGGAATGGGATCAATGGCTGCCTCGACGCGACCACTACCAGCACGACAAGCGAACCCCCGGTCTTTTTAAGCTAGAGTGGAGTGGAGAAGCCATGATCGCCCTGTGTTCAAAAACCTATTACTGTTACGGTGGAGACCAAAACAAGTTAAGCTGCAAGGGGGTCAATCGACGGGACCCCACCATTAACAAAGCTCTCTACCTGGACGTGCTTCAAAACCGCGTCAGTACTAGTGGGACCAATCGAGGATTTCGTGTGGTGGATCATCAAATGCGTTCGTACATACAGCAACGCGATGCCTTCACCTTCTTCTATCCGAAACGAAAAGTCCTTCCGGATGGTGTCAGTACCACCTATCTGGACTTGTGAACAGGTGACTACTACATATATTGCCTCTAACCGATGCGAATTTGTGACTGTGTGTGAACTCTTAACTTTCACATGTTGTGAATACTACATGTAATTCTCAAATGCATGTTCTAGTACATAACGCATTCTTGTAGTAATCTGTATTGTTGTTTGTATTATACAACCCTATTGTACATTCTTCGAAAATTCTCATGAATACCCAATCGACATAGTCTATATACAGTACTTTAGTCCCGTTCCTGACAGTTCTTGTACATTGTGATTCTTGTTTGAATCTGTGATTGATGATCAACCATAAAATATAAAAAAATATATCCTATTCTGGCAAGCTCACACTCCTCAGACAAGTTTACCACAAATACACACCACAACCATACCTTTACGAAATAGAAAACATCAGACATAAACAAACAATTAATAAATTTAGAACAAGTACACACAAACTAGAAATAGAGACTGGACGATACTATAATATCCCCAGAGACGAACGATACTGTAGACTCTGTAGTGCAAAAAAAAATAGAAGACGAAAAACAGATTTTTATTGGAATGTGCTAGTCTCTATATTAAAAGAAAACCATTATCTGATCTCCTACAAATACAGGATAATGTCACATCAGCAATGGACAAAGAAAAGTATATAGAAATTCTGTTCAACCCTCCATCAGAACATGGTAGAATAGCAATGTACATACATAATATGTACATATATAGGAACGAACAGATAAATCCCAACCCCAGCTGAGTATACTTAGTTCTATCTTCTTTCTTTACAAATTGATATTGCCACAGTAACAGGCCTTATCTCTGTATCAATTGTCTTTTATATTATTTTGTTATTATTATGTCATTTGCCATACTCTATATGTGACAGAGTCGAGCAATAAAAAGAATTGAATTGAATTGTTTGTATTATGAAATTTCCTTGTATACGTAACATATAGTAATTCTTCGCCTGAATAAAAAATTGTAAGTTTCACGTTCTATCAGAATTCACGAATTATTTATTTGTAGCCGAAAAATAATCATTAGATAATTTTTTCATCAAACTAAGAAATACAAAGTCGTTCAGACTTTGAAGGAGAGACTTGAAGACTGTCGAATTATCCACACCACCCCAAATTTATGAGCTGATATTCTATTCTGTGAAATACTGTAGCGGGGTATAAAAACGAGTCACCCGTGGACTTGCAACAATTCGCAACAAAGTATAATGTAATGTGTTCATTTTTAGCCGCCCATTTTCTACGGCCTACATCCAACGTGGTCTATTAATATGCACAGACATATCTTTTTCTTATTTTTCATTGGCTGGATATCCTCTGTTTTTCCACGCCCACCCCACGTGGGGGTATGGGCGAGCAAATCAATCTACCGTGACGAGCCCAGAAGAAGCTGGGGTGTCGGGACTAACTTCAAACCAGGGAACATTGGCCAAAAAGCCGTTGGCCAAAATCATTAGCTTGACAGTTTAGTGCGTTCATTTCTTGCATGTGGTATAATGGAGACCGGCTTTACCGATGGAAATATCTGTGAATTTCGAAAAAGTATATATGGAATGAGACTTGGTTCGTGGCGATACACATATTTCTAGGATAAGAATGCATCGTGGTGAAGGATTGGTGTGTTATACCCACCTAGGAAAAAACCCCCAGACATATACGCATAAAACTCCCGGCAGTATGGAATTTTTCCAGGTATACATCAGGAATCGGACTAAACTCTTTATCAGGTATAAGCTGGACTTTCGTATACTTGAGTTGAAACCCATGCAGACGACCCATTCAAATTTCAATACATTGGCAACATAGCTTCGCACGAAATATACTCTCCCCGGCTGACAGGATTTTTTTACACTCACACAACAAGAGACAATTTGAAGACAATTTTCTAGCGGGGCCTTTTCTAGAAGGGAATTGATGTAATATACTCTTCTGTCTAAAAGTCCTCGAATATAAAAAAAAATTCTACAGCTTAAAATTGACCGGCTCGCAGATGCCCAGAAATTAGCCGCCAATATTTTTTGTAAGAATAAAAAATTCTCCCCATATCTGCATATTCATACATGAAGACAATATACTATAATCAAAATATTATCATTTGAAGACATTTTTCTAGCGGGGCTTTTTTCCAGCAGGGAATTGATGCAATATACTCTTCTGTCATAAATCTACAACATAGATGTAAAAATAGATACCGTGGCATAAAATTAGAGAGAACATTTCAATACACCTCAGGGAATTGATGTAATATACTCTTCTGTCATAAATCTACAACATAGATGTAAAAATAGATACCGTGGCATAAAATTAGAGAGAGCATTTCAATACACCTAAAAAAAAAATGAAACCTGGGCTGGTATATCCTTCATCTCGAAGGGTCGCGAGTTCGATTCTCGCTTTCATTCAGTGTGTGTGTGTTGGACATGTGATTTTAAAATTTTATTATGACTAGGTTAGCTTGAACTGTTGAATGTTTTATGGGCGCTAAATATAGGGGAGAAAATGGCAACATTGTGGCCAAAACATAACAGATGACAGCTGAGCAAAACAACTGAGCGGACTAAAAGTACAGCCAAGCTTATTAGACGTACCAATTGTCGAGATGAAAATTTTTCTTGACGAAGTAGAAATTAACGCGAATCTATATTCTACAAAAAACTAGAATATATTAGCGTAGGTGATTTTTTTTTAGACTCATTACTTATAAGTACCCAAACTTTTTTTTGGTGCTTTCATCAAAAGTGAGAACACATCTCGAAAAGTTGGCGAGATGGCTCAGCCAGTTGGCCCTCAGCCAGTTGGCACGGCGCCAAGTCTTTCACTATAAAAGGTTCGCATTTTCCAATTCAGTACCTTCGCTTATCACTTGCCCACGGAACCCACGCTACTCGTTACGTCAGTATCTCAAGATGGCTGACCCACACTAGAAAAACTGCAATCCATGAGTGATCCAGTGAAAGACTGATTCAACCAGTAATCATCCACTAATGAGTCCTTCAAATTGTGAGATCATTGAAGTAGCCATTATTGAGTCATTTGATCCTCTCCTCTAGAATTTTGTCTCATTACAGCCTCACCGAGGTAATGCAGGAGTCAAGCGAAACCCCCACCCCCCCAACCTCGGGGTTTAGTGGGGACTTAGCAAATGAGAGTTGTTAAAATGCTTCAATGCCCTACCCTCTGGGGCAAAACATTGAAGTGAATCCCCACCTAAACTTCAACCAAATACAATTTATGTCCCATTCCTAGGTAAAAGAAATATTAACTCAATACGAACATAAACAGGACTGAAAACGTGTGAAAGCCCCACTCCCTGGGGCGTAAACATGTTGTGAATCCCCAGGTAATGCCCCACTAAACCCGACCCTTGCCCGAGGTTGGGGGGGTGGGGATTTCCTTTGACTCCTGCATAATGGCTAAATGATCCAAAATTATTATTATATCATTAACTTATTGAGTCAGTTTTTAGGCAAGTCCACCGGCTGCATTCCAGCTAGAAGAGTCATATTTGCACTGCTGTCCGAACGGAACTTTCTTTGACTCAATTAGCCAAAATTGTTTAGATATAAGTTGCAGTTTGTCACGACGAGTCAGCAGCTGGCCGGTAATTTGTATCAGTTCAACCAGCGACTCATTGAGGCAAATAAACTGAACAGTCACCAGTCAGCGACTCCATGAAACGAACTGCAAATTTAGTTTCAGTAACTAGATAAATTGTTTAATAAGGACATAACAAAATATTGAATTTTCATGAAACTGTACATATTGTATGTCTGAAAATAGAATTAACTTACTGTCCATATACACGTTCATGTCACCATGGGAAATTTAATCTATATCATAATGCATTGATATTCGACTGAATTTGAAATGCATCCAGAAGAAATATTTATAACTGTACATTTTCCACAAACAAGAATAATAATACTGATAACAATAAACCACATGTACAATTCAGTTCAAACAGTAAAGCTATTTCATTTCATGTAGGTAGGTTATAATTCTATGTGATAATATATAACCAGTATTATGTTTTCCCATAAGATACAAAATATCAACAGTTCTATTTTCAATCAATTTACTTGAAATTTGAAAACTGATGATGAAATTTATCTGTGTTTATGGATCTCTTCGGTTTGGGAAGTAAAACCGTGTGCTCTGGATTGAACGCTGCTGAATGTCTCCTGCAATGCTGCAGCCATGACAGCCAATATTGTATTAATATTGTGTTTTCTCATGCCCAATAATTACAAACAATCATGATGATACCTGGATGCCGGTAAATGTATGGTACCAAGAAATTCTGTGTACATCTCCCTCCATAGCGTGATTTAAACAAAAATGCTATCCACTCCCCTTTCCCGTTTATGAAACACAGCATCAATAAACATAGACTGGGGAAATACATTATGATGATAAAGCGAGATCACTTTCTTTCCTCGCTCAATAACCATGGTTCATTGATCCATGTAATAATTGATTAGCATCACTGGAGGAATTTTGACTTTCTATGTAAATAAAATAAACATTCAAAATACCCTTAAAAGCAGTATCTTAGGAAAATGTTTTCTGAAGTGTTGAACATTTTTTCAACTGAAATGATAATCACTGATAATTTATATTCTTATTAACTTCTCCAGAGCATTGGACAATAAATACCTTCATGAGAAATGAATGTGTGCATCCACATAAAGGCACACAGAACACTTGATTCTATCGTCAAACTTCACTGATCTTTTGATCCAGTGGCGAGACAAATCTGGGACACTCACTGAGCCCTGTGGGTCAGCATGCAGTGTTCTGTCATTGTTGGATCATTGATTCATCATTATTGGATTGATGATCCAGTATAAAGATTTTTGGATCGATGATCCAGAAAAAAATATACAATATGTTACTCTTTGCAACATATATGTTCGAAATCAGCCACTGCTGATCCAATTTCCAACCAGGGAAGAGTATCATGTATGCATCTCTGTGATCCAGTGGGGCATCACTTGTGAATTAAAAATGCCCCTTGTCATGTTGGCTCATTGTGGATTAATGATCCACTTGTATGGATCAAGGAAGCAAAGTAACCTGAAAGTTAGCCATTATTGAGCTGCTAACAAAAGTTGGTGAGCCATATATGACAAAAACGTGGACAAATGACATCAGAATGAGCCGCCCCAATATGTGGATCAATACGGTCTCGAAAAAGCTATATGAGTAGTAGGGAGCACGCACAGAAGGGCCAATTGACCTCAAAAATTTGCATATGACCTCTGTGACGTCACAGCGACAGCCAATCAGAAGCGCGTATTTTGAGATGTGGGTGTGGCTATGTGTGTGCGCATGCGTGAGTTTTGGCGGGAAAGTTTTATGTTAATGAGGTCATTGGGTGCATTGGGACTATTCAAGATGGCGGCTTGTTTTTTCTAGGTTAGGGGTGGTCGGTTTCAAGATGGCGGCCGATTGCACTTGTTTGACCCTTCATTTGCATATTTTCAAGATGGCGGCTTGTTTTTTCTAGGTTAGGGGTGGTCGGATTCAAGATGGCGGCCTGTTTTTGTAGGTCAAGTACACTTGCACTTGTTTCGCTCGTTCTCATTTGCCTATTTTCAAGATGGCGGCCTGTTTTTTCTAGGTTAGGGGTGGTCGGATTCAAGATGGCGGCCTGTTTTTTTGTAGGTCAAGAAAACTTGTTTGGACTTGTTTGCCCCTTCATTTGCATATTTTCAAGATGGCGGCCTGTTTTTTCTAGGTTAGGGGTGGTCGGATTCAAGATGGCGGCCTGTTTTTGTAGGTCAAGGTCACTTGCACTTGTTTCGCGCCTCATTTGCCTATTTTCAAGATGGCGGCCTGTTTTTTCTAGGTTAGGGGTGGTCGGATTCAAGATGGCGGCCTGTTTTTTTTGTAGGTCAAGAAAACTTGTTTGGACTTGTTTGCCCCTTCATTTGCATATTTTCAAGATGGCGGCCTGTTTTTTCTAGGTTAGGGGTGGTCGGATTCAAGATGGCGGCCTGTTTTTGTAGGTCAAGGTCACTTGCACTTGTTTCGCTCGTCCTCATTTGCATATTTTCAAGATGGCGGCTTGTTTTTTCTAGGTTAGGGGTGGTCGGATTCAAGATGGCGGCCAATTGCACTTGTTTGACATGGGGTGGTCGGATTCAAGATGGCGGCCTGTTTTTGCATATTTTCAAGATGGCGGCTTGTTTTTTCTAGGTTAGGGGTGGTCGGTTTCAAGATGGCGGCCTGTTTTTGTAGGTGCGCACACTTGCACTTGTTTCGCGCCTCATTTGCATATTTTCAAGATGGCGGCCATTTTTTGTGGTCGTTTTCAAGATGGCGGTCTGTTGTCTGCTGAAAATATGCAAATTTGTCCGCTGAAAATATGCAAATGAGGTCTTTGGGTGTGTGTTTCAAGATGGCGGTTTGTTTGTGTGTTAGGGGTGGTCGTATTCAAGATGGTGGCTTGTTTTTTGTAGGTTAGGGGTGGTCGTTTTCAAGATGGCGGTCTGTTGTCTGCTGAAAATATGCAAATGAGGTCAATGGTCTATAAAAGGAGAGTTCATTTTTTATGGGGCAAGGGTGTATTCAATCTGACTTACCTGACCTGTCTCCCAGCCAGCCAGCCAGCCAGCCAGTCAGCCACGCAGCCAGCACAGTCATCCATTTACTTTTCTCGAGTAAGCATGAGACGTGGAGCGGATTTTCCCTTGGACCCAGCCGCACCTCCGGTTGAAGTCTTGCCTGAAGATGTACGTGTCAGGGCCATTTATCAACGACACTGGGCTGCCATACGCCATTGTTTTCATCGTGATCGTTGTCTTTTGGACTTATACAATTTTCGGCTGGAGGACCTCACGTATCTCACTACATATGCCGAGAACATTTTCAAAGATCAGCGTACTGCCTTCAAGTTGAATGTCACATTTGGGTATATCTTACGACATAAAGAGACGGACCAACTGCGGTATTTCTATCCCAGTAACAATTCGTATGTGTTTGACGAGCCATTCACCATCACGGGTGCGATTTCTCTGGAGCCGGTGGTCGAGCAACTCACTACATTAGATCCGTTGGAGTGGGCCCGCCTGCAACGCCCCAATACCCAATGGCTTGTGGAAATGGTCACTAACGTTACATTTTTCGTCACGAAAATGCGAGATCATCCGATCGGTGCTCCTGTACAACTCCCCCCGTGGTTGATTCTTCGAAAAGGCCTGTATGGATTAACAGCAGGAAAAAATGGACCCTACAAAGACCGGAAATGTCTGTTTCGATGTTTGGCCGTGCATCTGGACGAGTGTGACCCCCGGGCTTGTGACACAGTGGCCGATGGCTATTGGGAAGAATATCTAGAGCAGCAAGACATGGATAAGCGGCACTTCCGTGGAGTTCCCTTTAAGCATTTGGATGATGTGGAAACATTGTTCGATATTAATATCTTTGTTTATCGATTACGACGCGAGGAGGACGGTACCTTTGTGGCTGAATTGGTTCGTCGATCCACAGAACGGTATGCTGCTACGATGAAAGTGAATGTGTTCGATGACAATGGCGTGAGTCATTTTTCGCTCATTACCAATTTTAGCCTGTACGCTCAGTCTTTCAGTTGTGCCCAATGCCATCGGGTGTTTCACCGTTCCCACGACTTACATCGCCACGAGAAAATCTGTGACAACAGTGTCAAGCGGGTCTATCCGGTTGGAGCGTATCATAATACACCTACATGGCTCCTCGATCCACAGAGCGGTAGGCTGCAGCTAGGTTACCTCGACGCGATCACTACACCTACGACAAGCGGACACCGGGACTCTTCAAGCTGGAGTGGAGCGGAGATGCTATGATTGCGCTCTCCTCCAAGCCCTACTACTGTTACGGAGGAACTGACGGTAGAGAGGATAAGTTTAGCTGCAAAGGAGTGAGCCGGCGCGATCCCAACATAGACAAAGATCTCTACCTGGGCGTGTTACAAAGCCAGGCCAGTGCGAGTGGCACTAATCACGGATTCCGGGTCGTCGACCACCAGATGCAGACCTATATCCAGCAAAGAGACGCCTTTACTTTCTTTTAGCCCAAACGAAAAGTATTGGCCGACGGTGTGAGCACTACATACTTGGACTTGTAAAATGTGGAACATTAACTGTGGATACACGAGTTATAAAACTGTAAAAGTCAGAATGGCCGAGTGGTCTAAGGCGCCAGTCCTAAAGGCTGGTGGGGAAAACCCGCGTAGGTTCGAATCCTACTTCTGACAAACTTTTTTTGTATATACTACTACTATTCTATGTGTACATACCTCTACTATTTGTACCCTGTATTCTATTTGTATAGTCTAATCCTTGCTTGTTGACTTAAATAAAGAGAGAAAAAGTCAAATCATTTTTTTGTGTTTTTTCATCAATTTTATTCAACATCAGAACAACAACATCAGAACAACAACGTCATAACAATAATAGTGGTCTGCGCGCGCGCAGTACATTAAGTTAACCAGAGAAATGGAGCATGCACATTAAAACGAGAGGCCGTCCAGTCATAGACGAGGACATCCCGGTCTTCGGCTTGACAATAATCATCAAACATATGTACAATGGTTGGCATAGAATGTCCTCTACTCCGGTGAGTGAGATAAAACACACAGTACTGTCCGCACACACTACTCAAGGGGCCTTGTAATCTTTGCGTATTCCAACGCCACTCTGTCGTGGAGACGTCCATGAATTTCACCAAATCGGCATGGAGGGGTGCAAGTCCGTAGGAATCAAAGTATTCGCCTTGGCCTAGGGTGTCCACGTACACCGCTATCCAATGTTCACCGGGTCGATTCCTCGTGTCTGTATTCAGGATGTAGGCTGCTGGGGTGGTGGAGTGAGTGGGAAACACATTGCGTGGAAACACACCTCGAAAGGGGATCTTGGGATCTCGCTGGAGTATGCTCATCAGCTGCTCTGTATCCATCTTAGGTGGGAAAGTCACACAGTACGTTTCTTTGGTGATCCACGCTGATGACGTTATCAAACTCGGCGTAGCAAATCACGTTAATAGTGTCGGGTACAGGGATGGAGAAACGCAGTTCCAACCGTAGGTTTCCTTTCTTGAGCAAAGCCAGTTGATGATCGTGTTCCAAGGTGGGAGTGAGGTCAAAGGCGAACAATGTGTACCCCTTCATAAAGTCGTCTCGACTGATGGTATTGCCTTCGTCCTGGTTGTTTTGTCCTGTAGCTGTAAACAGGTTCAGGTAGGTCCGCACATAGTTTCCCTTAGTAAAGTCCGGTTGTAATGGTCGGGCTGGAATTTGATGACCGGCCACGTGCAGTGCCACAAAGTTAATGTTGAAATGTTTAAAATTGAACGGATTCTCAGCCCAATTTCCATTGAATGCGGTGTTGGTCACACACGCCAGGGTAAGACGTTTAGGCAGATCCCCTAGAAATAAATTTTCACGATTGGCCATCATCGTACCTGTGGGCACAGAGAACACCTTGGTCTGTACGAGTCGGATGGGGTACATGGCTGGTTTTTTCGCTAAGGCTTCCATGTGACCCAGCAACACGCCCTGTTGCAAATCTACCGTACGGACAAACAGGGCTGCATCTTCAATCATGATCTGGTAATCGATATCGCCCTCTCCACCGCACATTAAGGCGAACTTAGGTAAGGACCGGATCAACTTGATCTTGATGGATACACCGTTCATCATGTAGCGGTCTTGCATGAACAGATCGGCGTGCAGTCGTCCCATCATATCGATGGACTTGCTTTTGGCTGCCAGTTTTTTGCGTGACTCGAACCCAGCATTGCCACCGGTTATGTTGTCCAGGTATCCGGGTCTATCCCTGAAGTACAGCTCAGCTTGTAAGTGTGATTCTTTGGCATCAATACCGTACGACAACATCGTCTCCATGTAGGCTCGGTACGGGTACGTATTGGTGGACGTACTAATGAGTTTATCGTTCAGACCTATATCCACCTGTTGGAACAAGGAGTGCAGCCAAACATTCGCCGGGCCTACTGGCGCATCGACCGCTATGTCCGTCCCGTCCCTATTCGTTATTTTGGCTTTCACGTACAAGTAGGTGTGGGCTAAATCCAGGTAGGCCGTATCTTTGTTTTCAATGGTAAATTCTACGGGCCCCACTCCCGTCAGGCTAGCCAGGGGTCGATGTTCTACCCAACGTGCTTCGCCTACACTCGTTTGGGTAGGTGGAACAGTCCACAAATCCAATTCACTGTTGGTAGACGGACACGACTCGGAGTGAATGTAGGCCATTATGCGAAGATGTCTCTCCTACTAGTACGTCTCTTCTTTTTCTTCTTCTGGGGCGTCGTAGTCCTTCGCCTCTGGGGTGTTGGACGTTGAATGAATGGGGGCAGTGTCGGTCTTTGTCTTTTAAGGGCTTTGGCGATCAAAACGCTGCCCGCTTCTTTTGCCCGGCGTTTCAAAGCTTGTCGGGGTGCTGTGCCTTCCATCACATCACCGGCCACGCGCAATCCACTGCGTACCGCTTGTTTTCCCACCGCTTTCACACCCCGTGTCACCATGGGTAAAAACGTTTTCATAATGCTGCCCAGGATGTTCCCCAATCCGTGACCGCGTTGCATGCGTGCCCCGCTAAACACGGGCAAGTTTCCCCCCGTTTGTTTCTTGTAGTAGTCGGCATAGCTGGGTGTATGGCACTGGTAAGGCACGTACATTATTCGAAGTGAGGAGAGCGAGCTTGTCGGAAAGCAAGTGTCAGCACCATTTTTCCTCGTTCGAATGGGATCAGCCGTCCCCTGTCATCTCTTATATCCACCGTGATCGTGTTGATATCGGTATGTCGTACGGGCAGGTACATGATATGGTTGAAACTCTCGGTGGCTTGTTCACCATACGTCTTGGTAATGGGCACCACCCGTAACAGAGGTGTGTTCACATCACCCACAATATGGCTGTCCACGGCGTCCGAGTAGACGTACAGTGCGTACATACCTACTTTCATATCCATCAAATAATCCCCCTCGACAATGGTGGCCCCCTTGTAGACGGAGTGAGGCATCCTTAACATTCGCTGTAGCATAGGACTGAGTTTCACATTCGCGTTAGCGGTCAGCATGATAGAGCTCCTGTCGTTGTGTACGTCGACATCGAACAATATCTCTCTCTTGATGTTCAAGGATATCAGGTGTGTTGCAGCACCCGTGCTGAACTTTAGGGCCTTGTACTCCATCATGCCATTCAGACCCTGTATGAACGTCTGCGGTGTATCGTATTGGCCTTGGGGGAGAATGAGTTTGTAGACTTTATCTTCGTAGGTCACTTCGTACCATACTTCTCCGTCTTGTACATTGTACCATGAATAAGGGTATTGAATATCCACCAGTCCACATTCCCAGCGTCCCGGTAAATGTAACGGTTGGGGTAATTGCGTGACATACTGGGTCAAGGTGTTCTCAGGAAACACATCGAATGAGCTATTACTGGGCAACGTCAGGTAAAACATGACGACGACTGAACTTTCTGGCTTCTGCACCAGGCTTTAATAGGGCTCCCAGGCCTTGGGCGCCTGACCTCGGCGTCGTGATCGTCGTGGCTGTGGTGTGGTCGGTATAGGGGAGGCATAGGGATGAAAAGAACGATCCCGCCGTGCGGGTGTTGTGGGTGGCGTGTGCGGTTGCCATTCACCACGTTCCCAGGTATGGGGGAAACGTCGAGCAGGGGCTTGCATCCACTTCCAGCGTTCACTATTGCCTACCAATTCTTGAGGGGTGTTTGTGTCTTTTAACGCCTGAGCAAAGGCTTCCCAGCCCGGTGGATTAGAGTGTTTGCGAGAACGCACCATATCGTTGATTAAATCCGTGATATGAGACCCCGGCACCACTTGGTTGCGAATCAGTAGCTTTCCTTCCGCATTCCAATCCATATCGGCATTCTGTTTCACCCGATCCAACAATAAACGGGCCCTGGTCTTGTAGGCTTTAGGCACACTGGCCAATACTTCCTGTTCCAGCTCAGGTGAGGCCGAGGATGACGGTGGTGGTGGTGGTGGTGGAGGGGCTGTAGTGGGCGTAGTGGTGGGTAGTGTACTACTACTAGTACTACTTCCTCTATATTGATCCATAAACGTCTGGTACCGGTTCAGCGTATGATGGTAGAGTTAAATTTTCTCGTGATCGGGCAATGGACGTTGCAGTATACTATTCATTTCTTCATCCAGAGACTGGAGTTTTTGCACGGTGGCCGGGACGGGATAGGGAGATTGTAAACTCTGTAACAGTCGAGGTTCGACCAGCATCATTTTTTTCGTATGCTCCATACCGTTAGCGTCCCAAGATGGACCCGAGTAACGGGCCTAGTACAGTAGCGGCTAAGGGAGCGAGAAGTGCGCCGAGAAATCCACCGCGCTGTAACACTTGTTTCTTCTGCTTGACACTGCCCGTCTTCTTGACCAGCGTTCGGAGACCCGCCTTGTGCCGTTGCAATTTCCCTTTCTGCAGAGGACTCAGGGGGACATTGCCTTTTAATACATTATGAGCGACTTCACACAAACACCGGACCAAGTCCCGATCCGCGCCGCGCACCAGGGCCCGGCCCACTTCCGGAGGCGCGCTGCGTAATACGCGCAATGCGGGGGCGTGCTTGCGTACGCGTGCAGACATGATGCTTGAATGAAGGCTCGAGTCCGTGGTCTTCTTCTTTTATCCTCACTCATTTGGGGGTGTACACCGTCTGTAGTTCACCGGGGAAAATCAAGGTACGCAATCGCAGGGGAGCGGGTGTGTCTTGTTTCAAGTCGATGAGGAGATAGCCGTGAGCAGGTTGAGTGGCATCTTGAAAGGCTTCTCGTACAAAGGCCGTGTTCTTGGGGTACATCTGTTGAGCCAGGTGAGTAATTTGTGACGCGTCTCTGGGGTTTTTAAATAACACCACATACTGAGCATTCAAACTAATGTTCCGGTGTTCTTTGTTCTTACTGAAAAGATTCTGTACAATGTAAATGATGCTCAATCGACGATGATGGCTGCCTTTGGTAAAGAGACGGGTGATTCGACTGTCCGTTTCCGTCATGAGATCGTCTACCACCACTAAGGTGTCTGGAGGTATATCTTCAGGCGGTAAACCTTCCACTAAAGTGAGTCCTGGGACACGGGCCAGTGCCTCGTACGCGGGCTGCCAAGCGCCATAACACCACAGGATACGCGCTAGAGGCGGTGAAATCAGGGCGGCCCCATGTTGGATGAGACGTTGAACAAAATGTGATTTTCCCGATCCGGTCGGTCCAGCGATAAGGCATGTGAAGGGATGCTGCCATCGTGGGTCCATCGTTTCTTTTTAGGGGATGATTTACCGTTTTCCACCTCCCAGGTGTGGGGGCTGGCGGCGCAGGGGATAGTACTGGAAGGGAAACCGTTGTCGGGGTAAACGGTGTGATTCACGGGGGTCCACTTCAAAACTGTTGAGCGGTGTCCTCGTAGTACTAGCG